>JAJMEW010000177.1:0-167427 GCA_030574395.1 Pichia californica
AGGGCAATGCGCTGACGTAAGCACTGACAATAATTTGTAGCTGCATAATGCTTTTTGCTTCGACATGCTAACTGATATCTATAATTACATCTTATTTAATTTAATTATTAATTGACTGATATTAACTATAAAATAGAAGAATATGTAAAGTAATATATAGATATATCACAAATCACAAACCACAAATCACAAACCACAAATCATAACAAGTCGATCGACGTCGCCAGCAGCATACGCTGGCTGGCAATATTGCGTGTCACATGACGCTGTCACTAGACTCTTTACGATCTACTATGACACCTCCGTTTTGCCTTCCTTTCTGGGAACTTAATACCAGTTTGGATCATATATTTTTCAGTGTGCAATATATCAATACTTTCTATATTTGCAACAACTTAGCTCACAAAATGTACTCTTCAGGAAGTTCAAGTGATGGAAATAATTCAAAAAGTTTGAATAGTCGTTTGGATATTGATTTTATAAAGGCAGTTCCCCCAAAACCAGAATTATCAAGAAAGATATGTCTATATAATTCTAAAAGTTTACAATCATTTCTCAAATTATCAAGAACTGTAACAGATGATAATTTACATTCTGATCTGAATAGTATTTTAAATCGTAATGAGGAAAATGAAAATAGTATTTTCAAATTTTCAAAATCTAAAAATATTAAAGAATCTACTTGTATACCATTCCTTCAACAGTTAATATATCCTGAATGGAAAAAACGTGCTGATGTTATAAAGTTTTGTCAAACAGAATTAAATGATGTTGTTGAAGGTAGTGGAAAAATGGATGATGGTGGATTTAATGATTTGAGTTCTGAAGAAAAGAATAATCTTTTAAGAATTGATCCATATACATACAAGAATCTAGAACAAAAATTCATGCAAAGGAATGCAAAGAATTTAGAATTACAAAGACTTTATAATAATGAAGCAAAAGTTGAATCTATTATCACCAAAAGATCTATAGATTTGATGGATGATATGTGTAAATTTGGAAATTTCGATATCATGTCTAACTTTATCAATTACGCTAATTCTGTGGTTGAAGATAATTAATGATTTGCTTGTACATACATACATACTTAATATATATATTATGATATTATATTAATATTAATATTTATAAATTCACTAAACATTCTTAATATTTGATAAAATTAAAGAATCAAAAAGAACTGAAATAAATAATGCGTGATTACGTAATCTAGCACGCTTCATTTACAAAAATTCCGAAATAAAACACTTTGGTTAAACTGTATGTAAACAACAGCTAGCATATACCTAGAATTATGCATTTTATTCACCTTTAATAGGATATGAGCAGAGCTATGGATGATCAAGATAGGAAATATTACGATTTTATACCATTGGCTTTAGAAAAATTATTGAAATCTTCAAATGATGTTGTAAAATTTGATAAGTATTATAATCAACTTTATGCGGTTGTTCCAAAATATGGATTTTCATTAGTAGATTTTAAAATCATATTAGATAATGTGATAAATCCAGAGTCATCATTAAAAAATGCACAACGAAACAAATTGATTACATTGTTCTATTGTCGAGAGTTATTAGATTTCAACTGTATTTTGAAAATTTTATCAGTTTTTAAAACATCTAGTTATTATGATAGAAAATCAACAATATTTGTTATTCCAAAAAATATTCAGATAAAACTTTCAAATTTTCTGATAAAAAATTATATTAATATAAAATGGGAAAAAAAGTTTCTTAGAATACTTAATTTATTATTTGATTTATTATCAATTGGATATCTCAGATCTAATATTGGATTGTTTCTTATCTATGTTATAAATATTTCATTTGAAATTGATCCAGCATACAAAAAAGAATTCTTTTTTACGGCGAAAAAATTAGAAACAGTTTTAGAATTCTTTGATGTTGATCAAAAAAATTCAATTCCATTATTGCTTTATTTTTCATCTTATTTACACTCTAAACAGAGAAGTGAACTTTTCGATGTTATTTATTCAAAATATAAACTAATATTATCCGATTTGAAAATACCCAAAGATTCTTTTGGAAAATTGAATGTTTCATATATTAATCAACTTGTTCAAATGAAAGAACTTTTAGATCATGATAATTCAGATGATAGAATTATATTTGGACAAAATGTTAAAGTATATATTCAAATGATTTACAATATGAATATGTCATCTACATCAAGACTAGCAAATGATAATACGAAGAAACGTAAATATTTGGAAGATGAAAATTTCACTAATATAATGAATAATCTTAATTTACATAATATATTTACTATGAATAGTTTAGCAAGTGGATTAGATGATGAAATTAGAAAATGGAATTCTGCAACAATTCACCTTTTAAAATATATGTTAACCTTGAATATAAATGATTTAATTGTTTCAGAATTATCAAATGTTTTAACAAACGATGAAGTTTTGTTTTCATGTTATGTTCCAATAATTTCCATTATATGCAGTGTTAAAACAACTAATTTAAATGATTCATTGATTTCTATTTTTCAAATTCAAAATAACACTATGAAATTATCTAATGATATGCATTGGATTTTTAAAGGTATTTCTAATATTTATAAAATTTTTCCAGAATTGGATATAATAGAATGTATTAGTGATATACTTGCTGGAAATATAAATGTGGAATTTTATGGATCAGAAGAAGATAAATATAATATAATGAATACGTATGAGTTATTACAATTTTTAGAACCGAATTACCATAAATATGAATCCTTGTTGAAAAATATAGTAAATATTACAATTAAATCAAACAATAAAAATATGATGAAAGGTATAGTGCTATTAGCAACAAATTGGAGAGAAGATGTTGAATCATTTTATTTGTTACTAAATTTAATTTTATCTCAAATATCATATTCAAATTATGGTATGTTTAATGAATTTATGATATTAATAAAATTAACACATGAAATTCCATATTCTTTGATAGATATGAGAATTTTTATATTAAGATCTGATATTATGGCAATGATATTTTTTTCAAATGATTTAATTAATATTAATATGTTATTAGAACATGTTATGTTTTGTAAGAAATATTTTGCAGATTATGGTTTGAACAAAATTGAAAATAGTAAATATGATAACAATTATGAAACTTTAAGATCAATTAAAGAATTACATAATTCATATATCATGGATATTTGTAACTTTTTATGGAGAAATAAAGCTTATGAAATTAATAATATTTCATCAGGTAGATTTTTTGGATTTCCTAATAGTTTTGTTGAAAAACTTGAAGGTAAATCTATGGATTTGGTTCATATGCCTGCGACTAGAGGCTTATATAATATTTTTAAATCGGATGAGTATTACGATGAAGAAGATATGAATGATGATGACTCAGAAAAAAATAAATTGGAAGTGTTCAAGATATTAAAAAATGAATCGTATAATGGTATTACTTGGTTTCTACAAAATTCCATTCGTGGTTTGAATAATATATCATAAGGTCTGTATAAAAATGTATTTGTATGTGTATATTTATATGTATATTTAAAGTAAATCTATTACTGTTGGGTGTGAAATATCTTTATCAATTCCGATAGATAGATAGATAATAATATGGGGTATTAATATTTTTCCGATTTTTTTTAATTTTTCATCTTTGTTTCTCGGAGAAACTGCCTGTTTGGAGCGGATAGCGGATAGCCGATAGCAGATAGCCGATAGCTGATTATAGTATGAACCATGCGCCACAGATTGGAAAAAGAGGAAAAAATAGGGGGAAAGGAGAATCTGTGATAAATTAATTTTCTATGATATTAAAGAGAGTGAAAAGTTTTCATATATCGAAATTATTAACAGTAATGTAGGTTTTTTATTCATCTTTACATCTACATTATATTCATATCTATAATATAAAGGCCAGTCATATTAGCATTATCATTATTGAAATGTTAGATACTCAAAAGGGAGACGTTGCTACAGAAAGTCAAAGCGAATTGTATTCAGAAGAGGAACATCTGCAACATCTTCATGATGGTGGCTCAGAACATCCAAAATCTAGTTTTTCTATGGATGAATCATCGGTAACTGATTTCAATATGGAAATAGATGAACCTGAAGATTTAATTTCTTATGCAGGTTTATCAAAAAGAGTTAAATTTGAAAATGAAATCGTTATCATTGAAAATAAAAATATATTTAAAAATCATAAATTAAAATTCCAACTTGCATCAGCTATGATTAGTTTATTCTTCATTGGTTTAGTTGATCAAGTTATTGGTTCTTTGATTGAATATTTCTTAAAAGAATATAATATTAATAGAGTTCAAATTTCATACTTATTCGTGGCTCAGTTTTGTGGTTATATTCCATCAAGTATCTTTAATAATTATCTTATGAGCAAATTCGGATTACACTTTCTGTATACATCTGCATGTATTATTGTATGCTTTACATCTACAATGTTTTTATTAAAAGTTCCATTTGTTTTCTTACCATTTTGTTCTGTATTTTTCGGTTGGTGTAATGGTACATTTGATTGTTGTTTGAATTATTTTGTTGGTAGTTTAGATTATTCAAATGAATTATTAGGTTTAATGCATTCAATGTATGGTTTAGGTTGTTTAATTACACCAGTATTGTCAATTCATTTAGTTAAATCAGGTATGCCTTGGAATTATTATTATTTTATATTGATTGCAACCGGTATAACAAACTTTTTATTTGCATATTTCTTTTTTCAAAATGAAACTGCTGCTAAATATAGATACACTATATCAGAAGATAGAAATAATGAAAATGATCAAGATGATTTTCAATCATCCAATATTGAAGATAAAACTTTACCAACTATGTTTGAAACATTAAAGAATAAATATGTTATTTTTTATTCAGTTGCATTATTTACATATGTTGGTAGTGAATTAAGTGTTGGTGTTTGGCTTAACAATTACATGTATAGAATTCAAGGTCAAACTGAAGAGAATGCATCAATTATTACATCTATATTTTGGTTATTTATGACATTGGGTAGAGGTGTTATGGGATTTGTTACAGGTTGGTATTATAAAGATAGAGAAATTAAAGGTATCGTATTTTATTGTTTTATGGTTGCTGGTAGTTGCTTAAGCTTTTGGATATTTGAATCTTCCATCACATTACAAATCATTTCTATCTGCCTGGCAGCATGGTTTGTTGGTCCGCTGTTTGGCACAACCATTATTATATCTTTAAAAACATTACCAAAGAGATACGCATTACATAGTATTTCATTGATAGCAGGTTTTGGTGGTACAGGTGCAGCCATAATTCCTGCTATACTTGGATATATATCTGAACATTTTGGTGGTGGAAATGGTGATTCTGATGGTGCAGGCTTGAAATATTTTCCTGAAGTTGTTTGTATTACATTTACAGCAGCTGCATTCATGTGGTTTTCCTTTTATTTAACACATAAACGCACATTTGACGCTCAAATAAGATTACAATAGTTGATAAAACTGCTCTATCACAAATTCCCACAATTTTACTATATTATTCATATATCTTCCAAAAATTCATAACTTTGTTTTTTATTGTTTTTTGTTTTTAATATTTTAAAAAATCCGTATCTAATTTATTATCATTCTGATACAATAATAATACGTTTTTTTCACTTTTATAAATATTTGAAGACTTTATAGATTTATCTTTCAATTTACGTTAAAATTTTTTTTCGTTATTTTACAATTAAATTAAATAATTCTATTATAGAAAAGTTGTAGAAAAGTTGAAAATTGTTTAATATTAAAAAAAAGTGAATATACAGTTTATTGAATTCTCTTTTTTTTTGTAAAATGTCATTACATATCTTGGTAGTTTTGATGTTGGGAAGACTGGTGATACTGCTGATTTAGTGGAATTTCATGAATATCATTAGAATATGACGGCTTTTTAATTTCATTTTGTTGCTGTTGCATTTGTTGAGGATAAATCGGATATTGTGGTTGAATCTGTTGGCTTTGCATCTGCTGTGGTTGAATCTGCTGGCTTTGCATTTGCTGTGATTGAATCTGCTGGCTTTGCATCTGCTGTGATTGAATCTGTTGATGCTGCGTATGTTGTGGTTCGGGTGGTAATTGATAATTATTATTGTAATCCTGCTGGGAATACATCACATTCTGTTCATAAGGATGTGTGAGTTGTTGCAGCTGTTGTAAAGTTGGTGCTTGAAATTGTGGAGGGTGAGACTGCTGTTGTTGTTGATAAGGTATTGAACCTTGTTGTAACGACTGGTTGTAGTAATACTGGGATGTTTGAACAGGTGACTGGTTTATTGAGGGGATTGGTTGTTGTTGTTCAGTTTGCTCAGTTTGCTCAGCTTGCTCAGTTTGGTGTGTTTGATGTGTTTGATGTGTTTGATGCAATTGATGTGAGGATGATGTATAATGCAAAGAAACAGGAAGTGGGGGTATACCTCCCTGTTGTATATTATTCTTCACCATCTTACTGGAATAAGTCAAAGAGTTGTCAGAATATTGAGTATTCTGAGTATAACTTGAACTGTGTATTTCATTCTGTGAATTTACAGACATCATAGGTCTTGTTAAGGAACCATCAGACTTGCTTGTATATCTATATTTATGTAAAGTATCAATATCACTTCCAGAGGATGTAACATGTGAAAATTTATCAAATGATGGTAATTGATATTTCTCAATTTCATTATAATTATTATCCCATTGTGTGGAATATTGGTTAGAATTAACTACACTACCACCTTCAGAATTATTATCTTGTCTAACTTCATTGAAAGTGCTACCCATAATTTGATACACATCACCATAAAAATTTTCAGCTTTTCCAATTAGATCATTATCGTTATACTCACCATTAATACGCTTCTTTTGATCATCATATTGTTTACCTTTAGAAATATCTTCATTCTCTCCATCTTCTCCGATATTAAATTTAGGCTTCCAAGTTGTCTTCATCATCCATAAACTGACGGGGACGTCAGCTTGAGATTGTTGATAAGGATAGTTATGTTGATGATTATATTGATGACTATGATGTTGAAGCTGTTGTTCTTGTCCTTGTTGCTGCTGTTGCTGATGTTGCTGTGGTAGTGGAATTTGTGAATTATCATGTGCCATTTGAGGAGTTTCGCTATTATATTGATGTTGTTGCTGTTGTTTATGAAACTCCAAATTTTTATAACTCATCAAGGCATTAGGAAATATTAATCCATCAAAGTTATCAGATATAAATGAATTTCCTTGTTGATTATGACTATTGTTACCTAAACCGTTATAATCTATAGAAAAATTTTGAGTGGCAACAGATGCATTACTGACAGAAATAGTTGGAGATTCTGAAACAGCATGAATATTAGTATTATCATGTTCGGGTTTATCACCATGTTCTTTCTTAACTTCAATTTTCATTTCCTTTTCTAAATTACTTTTATTTTTTGAGCTTGAATTTATCTTTGAATTTTGTGAAATTGATTCTAAATCTAATTTTGGAACTAATGTTTCACCATTTGCAAAAACACTTTCAGAAAATAATTTATCAAAATTAATACCCAAATCTTCAAATTTATTGATATTCTTATCAGATTTTAAATTTAATGGATCAGGAATTGATGGAATTTTGAATTCAGAATTTGCAATAAATGATAAATCGGGTAACTTTAGTGTTGTTTTATTAGTTTCTAAATCATCATTCGTATTATTATTATCTACTTTTTTCTTATCATTATTAGGATCAACGTTACTGTTCTTATTATTATTGCGACTATTATTGTTCCTAATATTATTATTATCATCATCAGCATCATCATTATTATTATTATCATCATCATCATCATCAGCATCATAATCATTGTAATTAGGAGCAACAGATTTAACAATTTGTTTTAAATGTTCTTCAGAATTGTAAATATATCCAAAAATACAAATCATTGGATAACAAACAGGGAATTTTCTATATGTAGCACGCCAAATACCTAAAATTCTTAGAAAGAAATCATTAGCAATTTTTGAAATTTTTTTATCTTCATTAAGTAAATGATATAACATAATAATTGCAGGAGTTGTTAATGTATTATGAGATAATAGAGCAACTTTTTTAATAAGGTTTTTAGCAACTAAACAATCACTTAATAATTTAATCATTTGAACAGCTTGAAATGTGATTGCCCAAGAAGGATAAACATCAGCAGAATGTCTTAGGATATTAGCTCTATGAATAACAATTAACAAAGTATAATATTGAGATAATGTCATTAAAGCAAGAAATGAATGAGTTGATTTATCATTAAATTTAAATTTTAACTCTTTTGGTAAATTTTGTAAAAATTTAATCATAATTAAATCACATTTTTTCATTAAATGAATAACTGGTCTATTACTTACAAATAATTTTGTAATTTCATGTTGAATTGAGCCAATTTTATCTAATAATTTACTAAATTTAATTAAATTTAATAAATATACTTTTTCTAAATGTGTCATACCACAATTTGATAAATCATCTAATGTTAAAATATCTTGATCGCAATCATTTATATTAATTGCACTTGGTCTAGCATAACCAAAAGCTGTAATTCTATCTTTATAATATAATAACCACCATAATCTTTTTTGCATCTTTTTTTTATATGGAGGTAAATTTTTTGATGGTTTTAAATGAAATCCATATTCATAAGCAACACAAATTGCAATATGAATCCAATAATAATCATTTTTAGCAATATTTGACATTGTTTCATTATTGAAACTAAAACAAAATAAAGATTGAATAAGTGCAATTGGTTCACATTCAATTGAATATTCATATAAAAATCTTGCCCTTTTAAAAAATAATTGAGCAATTCTAACACTTTCAAATTGTTCTTCTGGATTTTCAGATTCTGAATTTGCATGCCAAGCACCAACGAAAAGAACAGAATAAAGTAATAATAAAGAAGGTGGATTTCTTAAATCAGAATAAGTTTCATAAAAATTAGTTTTATCAATTATTGGTAATTGAGGATTAATGAATTCGAAAAAATTATCAATACATTCCCAACATGTTTTCTCATCTGGTAAAGTTAAACAACCCATATCTTCTAAAATTTTATACTCAATTTGATCTAAAGAATATGTTCTTTTATAAGATTCAGTAATTTTATTTAATGCAGAATTTAAAATTTCTTTCATAAAATAATTAGTATTATCATTAATACCAAATTCAGTTTTCATTAAATCATACATATTTTCCTTTAAAACAACATTTGGATCTAATTTAATTGCACTTAAATGTGGATATTGATCTTGAGCTGAAGGTTTTAAAAAATTTGAGGAAAAATTAGGAATATTTGAAGAAGGTATATTTTCTTTGAAAGAATCTAAATCATTCATATTAGAACTTAAGATACTAACATCATTTGGTTTTATCTTTACTTGTTGTGATTCCCTATCATTTGAATCATTATCTGAATTATCTGATTGATTTGAGTTTGTATTTATTTTTGAATTTGAATTTGAATTTAAATTTGAATTTGAATGTTCATTTTTAACAATTTTTGATTTTGTTACTTTATTTTTAATTGAAGAGGATGAAGAAGTAGATGATGACAATATTGAAGGAGTTAATCTCTTTTTATTAGCACTTCTTTTCTTTCTAACATATATGATACAGTCTGAACCAGAGAGAAGACAATTTGTACATCTTCCATTGGCTCCTTTAGTCGCCACATCACATTTAACTTTTCTATTGTGACAAAGAATACATGCTTTCGTTGATCTTGATCTTTTACGTTGAATAAGAAAGGATAATTTTTGGTTATCATCATTTTCATCATTAGTTTCATCATTATCATTATCATCATTTTCATTATCGTTATTATCATTATCATTATAATTATTTTCATTATTTTCATTGTCATTACTATCATTATGATCGTTATTATTTAGAGTTTGTTCATTAAAATTTGAAACTAAAGAATTTTTATTGTCTTTGATATTATTATTATTATTATTACTGTTGTTAACATTTGTTTCAGTTAGTTTATTGTATTCATTCTGATTGAACGCCATTTCAATAATAAGAGAATGAAAATAATTAAAAAAAATTTAATGGCTATGAAAAAATATCAGATATGTATTTTAAGATATAAATGGGTAATTAAAATAAGATTAAATTTATAGCAATAATTATTTATTATATGGAAATAATATTTTTAAAATCAAATGTGTAACATTAGAATTAATTTACAAGTGAAATATCTATTTCAATTTCTAAATAAATTTCGATTATATATTATTATAGAAAATTTCCAAATAAAAAATGTGGAATAATGAATATAGATGAAAGAAGAAAGAAGGGTTTTTGACTTTTGAACAAAAAGTTAGTGTTAATATTAGCCGGTGAAAATTGAATTTTTTTAGAACGGGGGCAGAGAGGGGGAGCACGGAGCACCAATTGATTGTTGGTTGTTATATATATAGTGTTTGACTAAGTTGTTTGTTCGTCGGCGGCTAGGAGAGAGATGCGGACTGGGGGTGGGGCTAAGGAGCAGGGAGCAGGGGAGCTGGGGAGCTGGGGCAACGGGGTGGGCGAGGGAACATTGAGATTGGCGCTGGGCACTCGGAAGACTGACGACTGGAATACTCGGGGCTCCCAGCTCCCAGCGAGCTGCTTGCTGGGAGCTGCCTTTCTTGTGCTGCCAAATGCCAAACACCAAACAGCAGACAAGCGAAAGGAATTAGGAATTAGGAAATAAGACGCAAGTTTAATGGGGAACACGGAGATTGGGATAGCCGTGTATCGTATATATATATCCCTTTATGACTTATGACTTATGACTTATAAGTTTTAAGTTGTATTGCCCATTAAGTGTTGCATGATGAATTGTCAATTGGGGTTTGAGGTTTGGGGTGACTTGGGCCTTGCGCCTTGCGCGTTGGCCATTAAATAACTGATTAACCAATTAAGGAACTGTTTGATTTAGGGCCATCCATCAGCCATCGGCCATCGGTAATCAACCGACAACCGCTACTAGTACCCGGCATTAACTGGGATAACTTACCAAAACTATTAGTGTTGGATTCATCACTTCAGAATTCAGAACCAACGGGCTTTACAGCACACAACACTGCCACAGCACAGCCCATCACCGAACCCCGGCTGCAAAATTCTCCGAGCTCTTCAAATTTCACAATCTCCATCCGGACATCCAGGAACCTGTATACAAATTCATTTTTTTTAATTTTCCAAATTTACCAGTTTGCCCGGTTTAATAAAAATATAATAGCAGCACCCGGCACCCAGCACCACCCGATGAGCCCCTAATCCATGACTCAAATTATAATTCACACTTCACACTTCACACTAGACGCAATTCTCTTTGGCCAATTGTCAATTGTAGTATCCCTTCACCATTCCTCCTTGTTGACTGCCTAATACAGATCTCTTCAAGATCTAATGTATAGTGCATAATGTGCAGTATAGAAATCAAAACTTATTATAATTAACATTAAAATTAATACTAAAATAATTGTTTCAAAGCAATAATTAATAATTGATGATATCCTTTTTTCATTTTTCATAATGCAATTTTATCTTTTATCTTTTATTCGATTTCATATAATTAAAGTAACCACAATATATATATTATAAATTATAATATTAATATTGATATAATTTATTTTGAAACTACATTGCAACAAAAATTGGAAATCAATTACCCAATTTGAGGTGTTTGAATTATATATATATAGATTATACATATATATTTTGTTTTGTTTTTTTGCTCCCAAATTTAAAGAAAAAAACCTTGCATGATTGGATAAAAAATATAATTTTTTGAATTAGATTTTATTACAATGATTAATAAATGATAACTGATACCCTCAATATATATATATTAGTTCATTATTCATTATTTTAAAGTTTAAGTTGATTAAGTTAAGTATCAAATTAATTGACTCATTAAATAGTAACTTAATTTGGTTGGTTTAAAACTCCTTATTTTATTTTATAAAATCAACGTAATATTGATTTTGGTTTTGGAGACTCAATTATACATTTTTTATAGTAAAGAAATGAAAGACTTGATTAATATCATCTCCAATTACAAAAAAATTCATATTATCAAGATATAATTTACAAACATAATAATTCACTAACAAATATTAATCTTCAATTATATTTAATGCTTATTATACGTATTGAGCTTAATACACATTCAACTTTAGAAAAAAAAACATTCAAATCAACTGGGAACATGTATTTTTCAGTATGTTGTTTGTATCTAGTACCTAGTATCTAGTCTAGTATCTATATATCTACAGAATGCTTACATAATATAGGTTCTGAGTTAAAAAGACTTGACATTTTGATTTTGACTCTGGTGTGACTCCTCTCTGCTTGACTTTCACACTCATCTGTGACTTCGTGTGACTCCTTCCTTGCCTGGTTTGACTCTGACTTCACATATGATAACACATGCAAATTATCACTGTATTCACTATTTTTTCCCTCTACTATTAAAACTACTTAAATCCCCACTTTCCTTAAACCCAGTTTCTTCTAATCATGATAATTCTTCTTATTCGATATTGCTTAACAGTATTACATTCTTGAATATCCATCAATTTACCAATATAAGTTTTATACAAATTACACAATGTTAAGATCTTCAATTAAATATACAACAAATCTCAAGACATTTTCAAAATCTACCATTAAATGTTATTCAACAGAAGTATCTGAAGAAAACCTTTTAAAAACTCCTTTATTTGATAGTCATGTTGCTTTAGGTGCTACTATGGTTCCATTTGCTGGTTATTCAATGCCAGTTCTTTATAAAGATCAAACTCACATTCAATCACATAATTGGACAAGAAAAAATTGTGGTATATTCGACGTCTCTCATATGCTTCAACATAAAATTAATGGACCAAATACAACTAAATTTTTAGAAAAAATAACTCCAACTGATTTTCATGCTTTGAAGCCATATCAAAATCATTTAAGTGTTCTTTTAAATAAGAATGGAGGTGTTATTGATGATACAATTATTACTAAACATGCAGATGATTCCTTTTATATTGTTACAAATGCAGGTTGTAGAGAAAAGGATATTGCATTCATTAAAGAAGAATTGAAAAATTTCCCAGGTGGTGAACAAATTAATCATGAGAATTTTGATGGTACTTTATTAGCAATTCAAGGTCCAAAATCTCAAGAAATTTTATCTAAATTTACAACTTCTAACCTTAAAGATTTATATTTTGGTAATTCTAGATTTATTGATTTACAAGGTTTTAATACAGATGAAAAATTCCATGTTTCTAGAGGTGGTTATACTGGTGAAGATGGTTTTGAAATTTCTATTCCAAATAACAAAGTTGGTGTTGAATTTTTTAATGCATTATTAGAATATGATGAAATTGTTAAACCAATTGGTTTAGCTGCTAGAGATTCTTTAAGATTAGAGGCAGGCATGTGTCTTTATGGTCATGAATTAAATGATGATGTTACTCCAATCGAAGCATCATTAAATTGGTTAGTCTCTAAATCTAGAAGAGGTGATTCTTCTACTGCAAACTTCAATGGTGCTTCTAAAATCATTGAACAAATTAACAATCCAAAATCTGTTTCTTATAAAAGAGTCGGTTTAACTTCAAAAGGTCCATCTCCAAGACATGGTAACAAGATCTTTTCTGCAGAAGATCCATCAAAGCAAGTCGGTATTGTCTGTTCTGGTTCTCCATCTCCAAGTGCTGGTGGTAACGTTGCACAAGTTTTCCTTGATAAGCCATACAATAAAACTGGCACCAAAGTTAAGGTTGAAATTAGAGGTAAATTAAGAGATGCAGAAGTTGCAAAGATGCCTTTTTACCCAACATCTTATTACAAATCTCCTTAAGTTAATATCATCATTCCTCTCTATAGAATTGTACAGTAATAGACATCCCAGTTAGTATTAACTGTAAATTGTAATAATTATCAACTCCGAAAACGCGAAACTTTGCAAAATCTAAATCTTCATGTTGTGAAGATTGAAGATTGATGAATTTCTCTGACTGTGGAAAATGCTCAGCTGAAACGCGTTAATGTTATACATTATGAACACTATTCTTTCATCTTCTTTCCTTGTAAATTACACTTTTGACAAAGACATATATCCTCAAAGATGTATATAAAGAGAGTGATTATTAGAGGTTTTAAAACTTACAAAAATGAAACTATCATTGAAGATTTCTCTCCCCATTGCAATGTTGTCGTTGGTAGAAACGGATCTGGTAAATCTAATTTTTTTGGTGCAATTAGATTTGTGTTGAGTGATGCATATAATAATATGTCAAGAGAAGAAAGACAAGCATTGATTCATGAAAGTTCTGTTAATATCATGTCTGCATTTGTTGAAATTATTTTTGATAATAGTGATCGTAGAATTCCTATTGCTAAAGATGAAATTTCTATTAGGCGTACAATAGGTATGAAAAAAGATGATTATTCACTTGATTACAAAAGTGCTACAAAGTCAGATATTATGAATTTATTAGAAGCTTCTGGATTTTCAAAATCAAATCCTTATTATATTGTTCCTCAAGGTAAAGTTATGGCATTAACAAATGCAAAAGATTCTGAAAGATTAGAATTGCTTAGAGATGTTGCTGGTGCAAAAGTATTTGAGAATAAATTAAAAGATTCACTGAAAGAAATGGCAATTACTGATCAAAAACAAGATCAGATTAATGAGATGTTAAATGATATTGAGAAAAGATTAGATGAATTAGATATCGAAAGAGAAGACCTTAAATCTTTTGAAAAATTGAATAGTCAAAAAAAGATGTTGGAATTTAATATCTTTGATAGAGAAATGAAGGCTTTAACTGATCAAATTGAACAACTTGATGATAAATATTCAAATAATGCACAAGAAAGTGAATCATTGATTTTAGAATTGGAAAATAGAGAAGCAAAAATATCACAACTTACTATGGATTTAAATGATCTTAATTCAAGAAAAAAAATATTAGAAATTGAATTAGAAATGAATTTTAAAGAAAATCAAGATGTTGTACAACAAATTTCTAATTTAAATGTTAGATTACAAGAAGCCAAAATTTCATCAAAATCTTTACACTTTACAGATTCAAATTTACAGAAACTCAACAGTCTTAATGAAGAAATCACAATAAAAAAAGAAAAACTTGAAAATCTTAAAGTTGAATTGTCTTCATTAAAGAAAAATGAAACTGAAGTTAAAATGAAAATTAATGATTTACGTCAAAAACAAATGTTGATAATTTCAAAGAAAAATCAATCTTCTAAATTTTCTTCAAAAAAAGAAAGAGATAGACATATTAAAAATGAAATTGCTACACTCAATGAAACAAATTCTAAAAGGGATTCAGAAATAAAATCATTCACCAAAGATTTATTTAAACTTAAAAAAATATTAGAAAATACTCAAACTGAAAAATTAGCTTTAGAAGGAAATGATGAAATAAATAATGAAATTACAAAACTAAATGAACAGATTTCTGATTTAAAAATTGAAGCTAGAAATTTAGTTGATGATCGTAGTTTATTATGGAGAAAAGAAAGTAAATTGAATAATTTAATTTTAGCTAAGGAAGAAGATCTTTCATCAATTGAACAATCTTTGAGGGGTGGTGTTGATAGAATGACACTGAATGCATTAGAAACTGTGAAAATTATTGCTAAAAGATTGGGACCAACTATTGAATCTGGTGTTTATGGATATCTTGGTGAGTTGATTGATGCTTCAGAAAAGTATAAAACTGCAGTCGATGTTATTGGTGGTAATTCACTATTTCATATTGTTGTTAATAATGATCAGACCGCAAGTATATTAATTGAGGAAATGAAGAAGGAAAAGAATTGTAGAGCTACATTTATCCCATTGAACAGATTAAAAAATGAAGATTTCAATTTCCCTTCTGGAAATGAATCTGTTCCATTAATTAAAAAAATTGCATATGATGAATTCCTGGGTCCTGCTGTTAAACAAATTTTTGGAAGAACTGTTGTATGTATTTCCATTCAAAAAGGTTATGAATTAGCAAATATGTACAATGTCAATGCAGTAACATTAGATGGTGATAGATGTGATAACAAAGGTGTTTTGACTGGTGGTTTCAGAGATGTAAAGATTTCAAGAGTTGACTTTCTGAAAAATTTAAGAATATGCAAGGCTGAAATTTATAAACTAAAAGAAGATTTACAAAAAGTTAAAGATGAAATTAATAATAAAGATTTTGTTATAAACACAAATTACCAAAAGACTACTAGTTTGAAAAACATACTTGATGAAAAATTAAATGAAAAGAATGACATACATTCACAATTATCTAAAATTGATAATTTAATCAACAAATATCAACAAGAAATATCATCACTTGAGCAAAAGTTAAGTAATGCAACAGCATCTGTTCAACTTATCGCTCAAAAAATTTCTAACCTTCAAGATGAATTAGAAACTTCATTTTCACAAGATTCACTAACTGAAGATGATGAACAATCTTTATTAGAAATTCATAATAATTTACCATTGTTAGAAAAGAGCTATCAAGAAATGAGAGGTAATATTGATTCAAAAGAATTGGAATTTTCTTCTTTATCAACAACTATTAGCGAAAATTTGTTACCTCGTTATAATCAATTAAAATCAGAATTAGAAAACATGAATGATATTGGTAAAGAGTCAAACTATGTTTTAGAAGATCTACAAGATAGACTAAAGAAGTTACTAAACAGGAAGTTTGAACTAAATGATTTAGAAAATCAACTTACTATTGACATATCTGATATTAAAGATTCTATAGATACTACTACCAAAAATGTTGAAGATTTAAATTTGGCCCAAGAATCATTTGTTAAACAATTTGAAGAATATGGTAAATCGACAGATAAAAATCTGGTCAAAAAAGTCCGGTTAAGAAACAGAAAGCATGAATTAGAAAGAAATATTGGTGAATTGGGTGTTTTACCTGAAGAGACTCTTACTCTTTTTGCTCATAGTACAACTGTTGATCTATCGAAAAAATTGACACATGTAAATGAACAACTGAAGTCATATAATCATGTTAATAAAAAAGCACTGGAACAATTCATTAAGTTTTCCAAACAAAGAGATTCTTTGAAAGGTCGTATTGAAGAATTAGGGGAAGCCAAACTATCTATCAATCATTTAATAAAAGTATTACAAAATCGTAAAAACGAAGCCATCATTAGAACTTTCAAAGACGTTTCTGTGGGTTTTGCGAAAATATTTGAAAAATTGGTTCCAGCGGGTAAGGGTAGATTGATAATACAAAAGAGGAGTCAAGAACAAAAATCTAATCCAATTTCATTATCACAATACCCAGATACAAATGGAGGTAATTCAGATGATAGTGAAGCTGAAAGTGAAGATTCTAGTAATAAGTCAATTGATTCTTATGTTGGTATTTCCATTTCTGTTTCTTTTAATTCCAAGAAAAATGAACAACTTAGATTAGAACAGCTTTCTGGAGGTCAAAAATCATTATGTGCTTTAGCATTAATTTTAGCAATTCAAAACTGTGATCCTGCTCCATTCTATTTGTTTGACGAAATTGATTCCAATTTGGATGCACAATATAGAACAGCAGTTGCTAATTTGATCCATACTTTGTCACGTAATGCACAATTCATATGTACTACATTTAGACCAGAAATGCTTAAGATTAGTGATAAGTTTTATGGTGTAATGTTCAATAATAAGGTCAGTACAATTAGTAATATTGATTCCGACAGAGCATTGGACTTTGTTGAGGATCAGCACAGGGTGTAAAAGGCGGGGTTTTATATAAAATCTATAAGTATCTATTTGCTATCAACATTTAAAATTAAGTAAATATTTTATTAAAACAATAATAATGGAAATATAAAAGATTGTTTGTATTGTACACACGTCTAATTTAATTAGAAATAAATTTATTTTTTAGAGTCTTTCATTAAAGCACTAAATCCTTTGTTTTTCTTGGCTTTATTTTTGGATTTCTTAGTGACAAATTGGCTCGCTATTTTGGAATTTATAAAATTTGACTTGCCACTATCAGAATCGGAATCTGAACCACTGTCTGAAGATGCACTATCTGAATCTGAACCCGAGGAAGTATCAGAATCGGAATCACTGTCAGAAGAACTTTCTGAATCAGAGTATTGATTCTTTTCAAGCTGCTTGGTTTGTTGTTTTTGTATTCTAACTTCAGGTAGTTTTTTATCTAGGAATGCAGATAATCTTGGTAAGGAAGACCTTTTTGTTGTTTCAAGAGGTGATGGTGAAATCTTAGCTATAAGGTTAGGTGATGGATCATTGATAGGTTTATTTGTTTTCACAAGTGTCACTCCAGGTTTTGATGGAGGAGGAACCTTAAGCTTTTCAACTGGAACATTAATCTTGTTTATTGTTTTTGGAGCTGAAACAACTTTAGGCATTGCCTTTTCATCTTCAGATGAGTCTGAATCCAAATTTGAATCTGAATCTGAAGAATCACTCACTGAGGAATCGGAATCAGAAGAAAGGTTTCCTCTGGCTGAATTTAAACTGCTAATAACTCTGTTTTTCTTTGGTAAAATGTTAGACAAATCTATATCACCACTGATTTCATCATGTCTTGAAGCGTTGTTCTTTTTAGGCGATATTTGAGACTCATTTGACTCTACTGGACTAGGAGTAGCATCATTAATTTTAACTGAGTCTACAACTTTTGGTTTCAAGCTGCTAACAGAAAGTTTAGTGACTTTAACTGCTTTTGTAGGATGGTTGAGTACTTCATGATTCTTAATTACAGAAATATCACCTTTTTTAGAATCTACATTCAGCCTACTATCAATAGCATTTTTATCGTTGGTGGAAGTACCAACATCAATCATAATAATATCATCATCAAAATCGTTTTGTCTAGTGCGTCTTGAAGGTTTTTCATCTGCTTCATTGATTGTAGCTACTACTTTTTTTGCATTATCCTTTGACAGATTATCTTCTTTAGTAAGTTTTTCTGTTTTCTCTTTCTCAGCCTTTTCCTTTGCTAACCTTTCCTTTTCAGCTTTTTCTTTAGCAATTCTTTCAGCTTTTTCTTTCTCTTTCTTTTCCTTTTCGGCTTTTTCTTTAGCAACCCTATCAGCCTTCTCTTTAGCTAACTTCTCCTTTTCAGCTTTTTCTTTTGCCAATCTTTCAGCTTTCTCTTTTTCTTTCTTTTCCTTTTCAGCTTTTTCTTTTGCCAATCTTTCTGCATTTTCTTTAGCAACCCTATCAGCCTTCTCTTTAGCTAATATCTCCTTTTCGGCCTTTTCTTTTGCCAATCTTTCAGCTTTCTCTTTTTCTTTCTTCTCCTTGTCGGCCTTTTCTTTTGCTAATCTTTCGGCTTTCTCTTTTTCTTTCTTCTCCTTGTCGGCCTTTTCTTTTGCTAATCTTTCAGCTTTCTCTTTCTCTTTCTTTTCCTTATCAGCCTTTTCTTTAGCAATTCTTTCAGCTTTCTCTTTCTCTTTCTTCTCCTTATCAGCCTTTTCCTTTGCTAATCTATCAGCTTTTTCCTTCTCCTTTTTTTCCTTATCAGCCTTTTCTTTAGCAATTCTTTCAGCTTTCTCTTTTTCTTTCTTCTCCTTGTCGGCCTTTTCTTTTGCTAATCTTTCAGCTTTCTCTTTCTCTTTCTTTTCCTTATCAGCCTTTTCTTTAGCAATTCTTTCAGCTTTCTCCTTCTCTTTTATAGACTGTTCTTTAGCTTCTTTTTCAGCATTAGCTAATCTTTCTTTAATTGATTTTTCATTATCAGCTATTTCCTTTACAATTTTATCTTTTTCAATTTTTTCTTTAGCAATTCTTTCATTCTCAAATTTTTCTTTTGCTAACCTTTCAGCTTTTTCTTTAGCAATTCTTTCAACAATTTCTCTAGTTGCCTTTTCTGTTGCTCTTCTTTCTTCCTCTGATCTTTCAACTTCTTCGTTATCTTTTTCATTATCAATTTTTTTAGATACAGGTAATGTTGTTTGTATATCATTAGGTGGAGTAGAAGAATTTTTCTTCTTTTGTCTTTTACTCTTAGTATTATTTGAGGAAGAAACATTTGAATTATTAATTTCATCAACTTTAGAATTAGGACGTTTAGTATTAATAATTTTAGATAATGATACAGGAGTTTTTTTATTTGATTCAGGAGTTTTCAAATTTGAAGTAATATTAGTAGTTGAAATATTTAAAGAAGAACTTGATAAATCAGCATTATTGATAAATGAAGAATCTTCAATAAGTTTTAAAGAAGGAACTGATTTTTCAGAAATTGATATATTAGCTTTTGAATTTTTTCTTTTCTTAAAAGCATCTTCTTTTGTTGATACACTTCCTCTACCTTCTTGTTCTATATACATTGAACCATTAATATCTTCAGAATAATCTGCTTTTGATAAGTCAGGTTGAGAATTTACATTAAGCATTCCTGATGTAATTCTAGTGGGAGATCCTGCTGCAACAATTGGAGAAGCAAGTTTTAAATATTCACTTTTTGATGGATGAATAACTGTATCATCAATATCTGGAATAGCTAATGATATATTTGTACCAAAATTAGTAGTATCGTGTTCATCTCTCATTGCTAAAGGTTTATTCATTTGATGAAGATTTTGTTTCTCATTTTGTTTTTCATTTTGAGTTTGATCAAGAGTATTATTTGAATCATCATTAAACGACCAAATTGAAGAATTCATCATTGAAGTATTTTCATTAGATTTAGAATTTAAATTATTCTTTTTATTTGATTTTCTAACTTTTTTCATAACACTATTCAAATCACCAGTTAAATAACGTTTACCATTTTTATTAATAACTGAATTATCAGAATCATTAAATTCATTAGCGACAATAACACGACAAATATTACTATTATCAAATACCATTGAAACGGTATAATCAGGATCTAAATCACATTCTTCAGAATTTTGAATTGTTAAAATTTGTAAAGAATTTTCATTTGGATATAATTTTAAAAATCTATTATTAATTTCATGTGCAATAATATCTAATGTATTATTAGAAGATGTAATATGTAAAAACTTTTTTATCTTTGAATTCATAGCAGTATTGATACTATTAATATGATTATTAGGTTGATAAATTACAGGTGCAACAAATGAATTTGGATAAATCATAAAACTACTATTTGGATTTAATGCCTGTTGCACTCGGGGAAAGTTGTATTGGTTAACAGTACTAGAAATTGGAGTACTAATAGCATTTAATTTATTAGATTCAGTGTTTGGAGAAGAAGAGTTGTTTCTAAATATCAAATTGTCATTGGTACTGTTACTGTTGTTGTTGTTGTTGCTGTTGTTATCAATATTGTCTGACACACATTTGTTGCCATCTGTATTAGATAGGGCACTCTGAGGAATAATCAGAACTTGCAGTTTAAACATGACTGTTACTTCTGCGTTGAGGATGGTGTTGTTTCTAGCACTATTTACAGCAATACTGCAGTCTCTTGTTGTCTGTTTAATATTGAGCTCCAGGTTCTAGGAATACAAACTGCAAAGCAACATAGTGAGGTACCGCAAAGATTTGCAGATGGAAAAAACAAAAAAAATATTTTAAAAAACTAATGTTAGAAAAACCACGGCGCAGCACATTTCGGGGTTTAGTGTTTAACTAGAACAGGTATCTTAATTTACATTTTACATTCACAGTTTGTTTGTTTATTTATACAAACAGTTTCATTCCACCGGTGAATCGAAACCATTGTCGAAAGGAATGGCGTCAGTGCTAGCGTTGTTTTCAAGTAGCTTATCGTATCCCCAGACACTTATTTCCCCGTTTTTGCAGCCAGAATAATACCTTATCTTATTATGGCCACTGCATACAATTGAATAAGAACGATTACTACCTAATTTTTCAACCTTTTTGTGTAATCTAGCGACTAAGTAACCATCATCTGCACGGTAAACTAATAACTCACCATTATCTGAAGGAACCCATAAGAATTGAATCTCTGTCTCTGAAATTGGACTTAAACACATCTCAATATGCTGTCTAAATTTATTTCGTATTAATGGACCAAAATTTATAGCTTTATGTGTTGGCTTTTTATGATGTGTAATATCCATATTCCATAATCTTAATTTTTCATCATTTCCAAGTGTATATAATGTTGAACCATCCTGATTAAACATAATAGAATTGATTGAACCATGGTGTGCTTTTGAATTCATCATTAAATTTTTATTTCGTCGATTATTTAAATCTAATTTTTGCCTTTTCCTTTGTTTATAAATATTATCAGTATAATTAATATCTAATTCAAATAAGTATTTTTTAGAACTACGTATATCCCATGCAAAACATGAACCATCTATACCACCTCCAATACAAATATTATCATCAATTGGAGACCAACAACAACTTGACATATAACCAACACCACCATTTGATTTACCACCAGCTCCTAAATTTTGTGAATCAGATAAAGTTCTTAAATCAACTAATTTTAAACCACCAACTCCACCATCTAAACAACAACAAACAATTGAAGAGTTTCCTAAATAAGGATAAAAATCAAAATCAAGTATTCTTGAATTTAATTTAAAAGAATGTACAACTGACATTTCATTAGTATCATACAAATTTAATTTAAAATCATATGATGAAGATAACCACATACCATTATCAGGCCACCATTTAACTTTTGTAACACCAAAAGAATGAACACTTTTCATAGGTAATGTATGTATTGGTTTATAAAGTATTTCATCATTATTATTTTCATTATAGGAATTTGAATTTAAATCCCATAATTTAATTGAAGAATCAGAAGAGCCAGAAAGTAAAAACCTATTATTTAATTTATCTAATGATAACGAATTTACACTTGCAGAATGTGCATTTATTGGGAAAACTGGAATATTTTTGCGATAATCAAGATTGTTAAGAGTGCCATATCGAGATTCATTGTATACCTGAAGAGGGGCAACGATATTTTGTGAGGTAACTGATGAGTAGCATGATCCTATGTAAGCTTCATAAAAGGCTTCATATATCATGGTCTCTATCTATATATCCCTTAATATGCCCATTCCACCCATTCCATCCTATTACCTATTATCTGCTATCTACTGTGTGTCTATCACAACAGCAAAACAAAACCGAAGACCGCGTCTCTCTTTAAACAAAACGTGCTAAAAGCAAAAGCTAAAACCAACGTTGACATTGATGTTGATGTTGAAGTTGTTGCTGATGTTCATAATTGCTTGTTATAACACACTATACCAGGTACACACACAACAACAACAACCATGGATTTTGAACAAGACCAGACAGATGCCTCTCAATTTCAACAATACAAACACAAGCTGGAAATATCATATAGAAAATTCTTAGACTATATTACACCTCATATCATACCTAGATGGATAGCTACATATATTATAATTATTATATTTATGGGACGTATTTTAGTTGTTGAAGGATGGTATATTGTTTGTTATACATGGGCAATCTTTTTATTAAATATGTTTTTAAAATTTTTAACACCAAAAATTGATCCATCATTAGAACAAGATATTCAAAATGATTCAGTTGAAGCAGGAACTAATAAAATGGATGAAAATGATGAAGATTTTAAACCATTTATTAGAAGATTACCTGAATTTAGATTTTGGTTTAAAACAACAATTTCAACAATTGTTGCTATATTTTGTTCTTTATTCTCAATATTCGATATTCCCGTATTTTGGCCAATATTAGTTGCTTATTTTATCATTTTATTCTTTTTAACAATGAGAAGACAAATTCAACATATGATAAAATATAGATATTTACCATTCGATCTTGGTAAGACAAAATATGGTTCTAAATAAAAGTACTTTTCTTTTTTTCTTGTAAAGTATTATTGTCTATAATCATAATAATAATCATAATAAAAATAAGTATCAATATATACAAAAAAACCATATATATATACTTCTTCTATTTATAAAATCCCATTCCATTTAATTAATATGTAAACTATACATAAAATTCCAAAACTTATCATCCTACCTTTATTTGTTATTGTCAAATACAATCCCAATCCCATTAAATAAGTTGTAAAATATGATAATTTTAAAATATAATTGCTAGTTGAAACTAACTTATAATTTTTACTAAATTCATTTAATTCTGTTGTTCTATCAATAAGATATCCTAAATCATTAATATTTCTCTCTGGTGGTGATGAATGAACATTTATAATGAGATAAACAGGTATATGATCAGATATTTGACATTCAGGTATACTATCATATTTAATAATTTCATATTTTGGTAATTTTGAAAATTCAGAATATCCAAGATATAATATTCTATCACAATAAGATGGTATTCTTTTCTTATTATATTCACCACTACCAATAATATATTTATAACTAGGTTTAAAATTAATTTTAGCCTCTTCAAAATCTTCTAAAATAGTACCATTTTTCATCATAATTAATAATTCGTCATTTTTTAAATCTTCAAATATTTCTTCAATATTATTTCCTTCATTAGAAATAACTATTGATTTAAACATTCCAAATGTACCTGTTAATCTATAATTTAAGTCACCAAATAAAAATATATGAGATTCAGGTTTTAATACACACCAACCATCATCAAATTTTAATTTACTTAAAATATTATAAATGTCATTATTTCTTCTAATTAAATTTTCAATTTTTTCACCTGCATTTAAATGCATACAAACAAATGTAAATTCAACAGATTCAAATTTAATTCTAACACCAATTCCACCTTTTAAATTTGTTAAAAAATGACCAACTGGATATCCAAATGATAAAATTATATTTGAAATTTTAGATTTAAATGGAGATATAATTATAATTCCAATTGATCCAAAATGATTAATTGAAATTAATTCAAATGATTTCATTTTAAATTTTTTTTCTAAACAATTTAAAAGATTATTTGATATCCAAATAAGTTTTTTATTAATTTCATTATCATTTGTACTTTCTAAAATTGATGAAATTTCTTGAAATCCGAAAACATATAAACTTGAAATATCATTTGGAAGTTTTTCAGAAATATGTTTAGGAAATTCTCCACCAATAGGTGGTTTCTTACCACAATTGAATGTTGAAATAAAAATTTGTGTCATAATTAATATTCTGATATAAATATACGATGGAATACAATTCTTTTGTTTATTAAATAGGTTATTATCCAAAAAAGTAAAAAAAAAGGCTCTGAATGTGCATCAAATTTAATGATCTCATGTCCTTTTTATGACCAACCGTTCCCGGAGAAGCCATTGTCTTTCTCGCGGGCTATTGTTATTACAACAATTACAAGTTACAAACATGAAAGTGGTTTATTATATAGATATATTAGTGGTTTATTATATATTTATAAAAGAGTAGTTATATCAAAGTAAAATTAAATTAATTAGGGTTATTAGGGTAGCATGGCATTAAGTTGTTAAAAGATAACAAGGATTAATTAAAAAAAAGTCAGCACGGATTAAAAGAACCGTGCAAGAAAGAGTTAAAAATTTAAAGTAAGTAAAGTAAAGTAAAGTAAAGTAAAGTAGAGTTAAGTAAAATAAAACAAAATTAAGGTTAACAAAGAAACCTATATTTTTTTTATTAATTATTAATGGATTTGTTTTTTATTTTTATTTCTTGTTTGTTTTGTTTAAACTCTGGTATCAGAAGAACTTGGATGACTTGAATGATCAATTGAATCTTCTTTTTCATTAATTGTATCTGGGGAGATAGTATTTTGAGTATTAGATTGAGATTTGTATAAATCACGATTTGCTTTAACCATTGTATCAGGTCTGTAAAATCTTAAATCAATTCTACCTACCAAATAAAGAATATTACAAATTGTTTCCAAAGCACCCCATAAAACATACATAACAACTGGATCATAAATCCATGATTCATTAAGATAAACCATATCCATAAAACAACCAATACATCTAAATAATGAACCAATAAATACAAAAATTGAAGTAATTAAAACAATACAAACTGAAATATTATGTTTTAAAGAAAATTTTTCAGAACCAGAATTTTCAAAATCTCTTAATTCTTGAACTTCATCAATATCTTGATTATCAATATTTGACATACCACCACCAACTAAAGATCTCATTGGAGTTCTTGGATCATTTCTAAATCTTTCAACAAAAATTGTTTCACCTTCTTTTGCAGAATTTTTTGGTGGGAAATAAAATGGTGAAAAAGATTTAATCCAAAATGGTTGATAAACTAACGCTTGTTTATTAGATTCATTAACTGGTAATAAATAAGTAAATGCAACAAATGCAATTGATAATAAGGAATAAAGAGTAATTAAAATTGATGTAACTTTAACAACATTACGACACATATCATAATGAGATCTTGAAAGATAATAAAGGTAAGGAATAACACCAGCAACAATTGTCATTACAACGACTGCAACAACAACTGAATAAAGGAAAAGCATAAAATTCCAAAAAATTTTATTATTACCAAATACAGGATGTCTCCAAGTGAAAATTCTTTGAGCTAAAACCAGATTAAAAGAAGCAAGGAAAACAATTGGTAAAACAAGTAAAACTTCAGAAGCAATACCAATATGTAATCTTAGTATATTTTTTGCCCAAACAATTCTTAAAGCAAATCCTAACCATCTTAAAGTTGAATAAAAGCAAAATGCAAAAGATAACCAAAATTTATGACCTCTTAAAAGGTTAAATGTAAATAAACTACCATGAGCAATTGAAATGATTACGAAAATTGCTAAAAATACAGCACTTGGTGCAATATCTTTATGATCTGGATAAGAACCAAATTGTGATTGTTGAACATCTTTAACATAAGATATTAAATAACTTGGAATTTCACTAGTGCTATCTAAACCAAGTAATTCTTGAGTTAATTCAACTAATTTGACAATACCTGTACCACTTGCGGCACCATTAGTTTCTGCATCAATCAGAGCAACAATAGCAGCACTCATTTTGTTAGTTGTTTATTATAGGGAATAATAATGTATATGTTCTGTCAAAAAAATGATTTAGAAAAAGAAAATGAGGATAGTTTAAGTGCAAAATCCTTAATTTAAATAATTATATATTCTTTATGTATTTCAAAAAAAAAGTGTTGAATTTGTTGAATACCGAATATATAAATTGGATGATGAAAAGAATTTTTAATTTGCAAGGTTAATAATTATAATGGGGATTGTTGATGTGCGGAATTAGGAATTATTAATAGTATTAACGTCAAACGGGTTTTGAATTTTGTTCTTCAAAATTTGACAGCTTTCGTCTAAATAAAAAGTAAAAATGGTTTGTTTTTTGTTTGTTTGTTTGTTTGTTTGACAGAGATTTGTAGTGTGAGTGTTGAAATTGAACAATAGGAAATATAAATTTTGAACTGTAAAATTTGACGCCGTTTTTGTGTGTGTATTTTCAATTTTTAATTTTAGTAATTAGCTGTCTCGAAAAGGAAGGCAGACTGTTGGGCATTGCAGACAAGTTGAAGAGATTATTCAGGGTTTTCTTTTGCTTAAATAGAAAACAAGGTTTACGGTTTAGAGTTTACAGTTTACAGTTTACGGTTTACATTAAATTTAATCATGGGATGTGTAAGATAGATGCATGGTAAATAAAGCATGACTGTGATAAGAGAAGAGGATTGGAGTGGTTTCTGCCATGTGAATTGACATGCACAAGTCAAACAGGATAGATTCAGTGTCAGTGCCAATGCTGGATTAATGGCTTGATATACAGTTGATATTGGAAATGTGTTGTAGATGGTGAGCTACGTGATAAACGTAGTTTGGGGTTTGTTTGCAGTTTGTTGATGATTATGTATTATGTAACTAAATTAATGTTGGGTCACGGCCATCGTGATGAGGAGAGCTGTCAGCTGTCAGGGCTGAGCGCTGAGCGCTGAGCCCCAGGCGCGGGGCACTAGGCACCAGACGATTCGATTTTAGATTTTAGATTTTAGATTTTAGATTAAAATGAAATTCAAATTTATGCAGAGAAGAAAATTGGAAATTGTTAATTGTTCTTTTCCGGTTTGGGTTTCCGGTCTGAATGGTTGATTTTTTTGTTTCCGAATTATCTGTCGTAACAGGGCACAAGGCACATCATGAATCATCAATCATCAATCATCACAGATCACAAGTGAGAACGGGGAACGGGGAACGGGGAACGGGAACGCTTGAAATGGATTCACCCTTAACATTTTATTTGTATTTTGTATCTTCTTTCTCTAACACTTTACCCTTTGTACTTGAGATATACTCTTCACTCTCCCGGTTTTTAATCGTAAAACAAAAAATAACCATTGCTTATTAGTATTATTATTATTATTATTATCATCATCATAATCACAATCGGTAATTATTAATTAAAAGTAATCGTAATGACTATTGAAATTCATCCTTCAGTTTCAACATCTTCTATATGTACAGATTTTGATCATGTAATTTTTTATGTTAGTTCTCCAAAACTTGTTGCAAATTATTTATGTAAAACTTTTGGTTTCAAAATTTATGCGTATAAAGGTTTAGAAACTGGCTCAAGGGATATTTCCGCAACTGTAATTAATAATGGTAATGTTTATTTTATTTTAATGGGTGCAATTAGACCATTACATAAACAACCAAAAGATCAATTAATTGATAATATTCATAAACATATTGCAACTCATGGTGATAGTGTAAAAGATGTTGCATTTAAAACTTCAAATATTAATTTAATGATTAATCATTTAAAAAATTTAAATAAATTAGATATTATAATTGATGGTCCAAATGAATTAATTGATAATTTTGGTACAATTAAAACTTTAACAATCAAAGGTTTCAATGATACAATTCATACTTTAATTGATAGATCAAACTATAATGGTTTTTTACCAGGTTATAAATTAATTAATGATTCAAATGATTTACAAAATTCATTTATTAAAATGGATGTAATTGATCATTGTGTTCAAAATCAAGATTGGAATCAAATGATTAATACTTGTAATTTTTATAAAGAAATTTTTAATTTTCATGTGTTTTGGTCTGTTGATGAAAATCAAATTTTTACTCAATATTCAGCTTTAAAATCAACTGTTATGACTAATGAAAATGAATCTATTAAAATGCCAGTTAATGAACCTGCAATTGGTTTAAAAAAATCTCAAATTGAAGAATTTATTGAATTTAATAATGGTTCTGGTATTCAACATATTGCAATTAAAGTTGATAATATCATTGATACAATTAAAAAAATGAGAGATTCAGGTGCAGAATTTATTAAAGTTCCTGATGAATATTATATTAATTTAGAAAATCGTTTAAAGCAAAATAAACATCCAAAAATTAAAGAAACTTTAAAATCAGTTAAAAAATTAGGTATTTTAGTTGATTTTGATGAAAATGGTTATCTTTTACAATTATTTACAAAACCAATTTTTGAAAGACCTTCATTTTTCTTTGAAATTATTCAACGTTGTAATCATAATGGTTTTGGTGCTGGTAATTTTAAAGGTTTATTTGAAGTTTTAGAAAAAGATCAAGAAAAAAGGGGTAATTTAACACTTCAAGATGTTACAGATCGCACTAAAGGATTATCATTATCGTCACCATCACCTTCATCATCATTATCACCTTCTCCATCTCAACAAAAATTAAAAAATAAAGCAAAAAAGGAAATTACAGATGATGATATTGCTGATGCTGTTAATTATTTAGCATAATAATTTAAACATATTTAATAATTCTACACTTTTTGTTTTATTATGATACCTTTTTTTCCATTTTTTTGTTATTTTTCCTTATTTTCTTTTTAAAAGAACACTACACTTTATACTACACAACCATTTATAAAAACAAATTTATATAGTTAAAAAAAAACTATATATATACTTAAAATATTAAAACGAACTACTCTCCACGATATATATTTACATTAATTTTGTAATACAATATTGTTTCAATTATTTTGCTTTATGATAAAATGTATATATATAAATAATTTTGAAATGTTTATAAATAAGATAAAAAAATGAATAACTAGGAAAAAAAAAACAAATAATAAAACAAACACGATTGAATTAAATTATAAATAAGAATTTCTTACCATGCTTGCATTTCTTCAAAGTAATCAATTCTATTATCGTAAGAAGTTAATCTTTTAGCTACTTCTCTTCTTGCAGTATCAACAACTTCTGTATGAGCACATGCACCAAATGCAACATTACCAGTAAAATCTTTTAATTCATTATCAATAATTTCAGAAATTGGCATTCTTCCATGAATAATTTCAACAAATTCTAAAAGTTCATGAATATCAGCATCATTTTCATTATCTAATTCAAATTTCTTTTCACTTGCTACATCATCATTATCAACTTTTTGATCAGAATCAGATGCTGATGATGAAGAAAATCCAAAATTACCTTTTTCAGGTTGTGATATAAAAATTTTTGGAATACAATTAGTATTTTTTAATGATAATAATTCCTTTTTAAACCATTTTAAAGTATTATATGATCTAATACCCCAATATAATTGTAATTGAATATTTGAATTTGAAGCAGATAATTTTTTAATATGTGCAAAAGGACCAGAAATACCTGTATTACCTGTAATGAAAACAGCTTTATCATATTGTTGATAATATGATTGCTCACCATAAAATCCTTCAATTAAAATTTTCATATTTATTGATTTAATATTATCATTTTCATTTTCATTATTAAATTTATTTGCAATTGTTTTCGTAACACCTTTTTTAACACGACAACAAAAAGTTATTTTATTTGAATCATCAATTGATTCAAATACAGTAAATGGATGATTTTGCCAAAATGTATTTTTGGATAAAAAATAAATAAATGCATGTGAACCTGGTTGGAAATTTTTATATAATTTTGATTTTAAAACATGAATTTTAATAATATCATCATTACCTGGAAAATATTCAATAGTTGCATCATTTATACCATTAACAAGAATTCTGCATAATCTAAGAAATCTATCAAAAATCCAAATTGCAATACAAGTCCAATAAAAATCTTCATAACTTTGTGATTTTGTATGAATCCATGCAGTCCATAAAAACATAACAACTAAAATAATATGAGTAAAGAAAAAAAATTCATACCAATGTCTTCTGATAAAATATGAAGCTAATACACAAATTAAACAACCTGCAACTGTTGCTGTAATACCTGTTCTATACCATTCTGTTGCAAATCTTGTATATTTTGATAAAGCATAAGTTTGAGATGCCATTGCAAATGAATGAATTAAAACTTCTAACATAATAATTCTAGCTAACCATTTATGAAATGTAACAAATCTTGAATATTTCCATCTTGTAATCCATTGAAAAAAATTATTTCTACCTGGAAATAAAAATAAAAATGGAAGTTGATAAGAAAGTAAAATACATGATCTATCACCCCAATATCTTGAAGTACCAGCTTGATAAGTTTTAAATGAAGTATCATTTGGATCCCATCTATGACCAATGATACAACATGATAAAATAGAATATAAAAACATAATTGAAATCCAAAAAGTTTCAACAGCATCTGGATTAAATCCCATAATTGTTGGTTGTAAATGATTTCTAAAAATTTTTAAATTCATAAATTTTCTAAAATTTTTAGTAAATTTATTATCTAAATTATTTGATACACCTTTAGATAATCTCATTGTCCAATTAATTAATCCATTAATTAATAAAATAAAACATGTAACAACTGCAAAGCAAATACCAAGAATATGTGAAGTTTTAACATTACCAAATCTATTTCTTAAAGTCATTCTATAATTATAAGCTGAATTATAAAGTTTTTTACTTGTAACAGGAAATGAAATTGGTTCGGATGCATTAAAAGATTTATTATTTGAAACATCAATAATATTTTCTAAAGTATATTGATATATTGATTCATAATATTCATTAGAAGTTTTATTTGAATATAATTCACAAGATGATGAAATAAGTGAATTTATATCTTTATTATTAACATGAGTTGCATTATATGAACAATATAATAAAGAACCTAAAGCATTTTTATTTGTACACATAAGTTTTGCTGCTTTACCAGTACCGAACGTTGCACCTTTTGTTAAAGCAGATTTACAACCGGATACTGCATAATAATCATTATTATAATGATACCATTGCTTATCAGCGGTTGCTGTAGTAGCAAATACTATAATTTGAATAAGTGATGATAATTGCATCTTTAGTTATTACTATTTTGAAGCAAGAGATTATTAAAAAATAAATATATATATATATATGTATATATATTGCAAAGATAAATTGGGAATAACTCTGTATTTAAGTAAAATTTGAAATATCTAAGATCCACCTATAAATAACAGGAAATTTCAAATATTTGTTAATTTGAAAATATGGGTAAAGTTTTGGAAGTTTTGGTTGCCAAAAACTGTTTTATTGAAAAATTTTAATTCACCAATGAAAAATCAAAACGTTAAACTAAGTTTATTGGATTAATAGCCCAGAATTGAAAGTTTATTATATATATATATTACATTTAAATGAATTTAGGAAGAAATAAAAGAATGTACTAATATTTTTATAAGCTTATTATTGATTTATATTAAATTTATTATCAAGTGTAACCTAAAAAGATAATCAGATTTTATAATTTCAATTGTATTTTCTTCTAAATTAATTAAAAATGAAAAACTATTAAAGAAAAGTAGAGAAAGTAGAAAATAGTCAATGAAAAACATTGAAAAGAAAAGGCTGAGACAGAAAATAGACCCGGATTGGGACGTATGGAGATAGGCGCAGAAAGTGTTGACAATTTTTTTCAGAATTTTATTAAGATCTGATTAGAGGAGGACCCTAGAATCAGAATAAATTTGTGACGATGTCTATATTTCGTCTAACATGGTCTTTAGACGATAAAGGGAACTTGAGTTTTACTATTTATTAGTGTATTTAACAATGAAAAAGATGGTAATATCTTTTTGCTTTTTTATGGGATCTGGTTCCTTTTGCAGTCCGTGTGTTACTTTAAATGCATCTTGTGTGCAAACGTAAAACCAGTGTTTTTGTCTCTAATAGATGGTGTTAATACATTGGTATTAATACCATGACATGAATCAGGTTCTACTCCGAATTGTCTTGTGTCGTGCCTCGTGCCTTGTACTCGACCAATTAACAGCTATTGACGGCGTTGAATGGCAATGCTGATTGATGGCAGCAACATGATCGGGAACAGGGAACAGTCAAACGACAAGGACCCTTTCACCTGCCAGTCTGGTGAAAGGTGAAAGGTGAAAGGTGAAAAGCCAGTGCCATTGTTCCCGTGCAGATCCCCAGACGGCGTGTGCTCTGTACTCCGATATATCCAGCACCCAGCCGGCCAGTGGGCGGTGAGTGCTGCCGTAGAGAGTAGAGAGTAGAGAGTAGAGAGTAGAGGGTAGAGAGTAGAGACAACGACGACGACAACTTATAGACGATAGCTCCATTTGGATTGCTTGCTGTTTACACACTTCAAGGACCCCTGGCTCCGAACTGCCAACTGCCAACTACCAAACAAAGTGACACCAGCCTTCCTCCTCCCCAATGCAAAGACGCAAAAATATACCTTCAAGTCGTGCACTGACCCTTTTCGGATCAGTAACTATAACATTAGCTGCTTGTATTTACTGGTATTACAACAATAATAACTCAAATGATGATACTCCTGCATTTACAGATCTTGACAACCAAGACAAAAAAATTGCAACTACAGAAACTGATTCTTCGGTAAATTTATGTCCGAAATATAGTAAATCAACTACTATTTCTTTATTAGTTTCTCCATCGATTATTCATTCACATACTAATTATACAATACTTTTATCAGAATATTTAAAAATATACCCTAATTTAACTTTAGTAATTCATCCAAATGTATCTATTTCTTTAAAATCTAAAAGAATTATAGAAATTTCAAATTTGAAAAGTATACCATTTATATTAAGTCAACTAAATTCTAATATTAATTTACTTAATTTACAAGATTCAGATTTACAAAATATTTCGTCACCTTCTATAAATAGATTATCAAATGTTATACCTTTAAATGAAGATATTAAATTTATAGATATTATATAATAATTAATTAGTTAATTAACTATTTGTTAATAATATCCCGACGACCACCGAAAACAACACCCTCCTTAGCTTGATTACTACCATTCATATAACCATATTCTATAGAACTCCATGGTACACCACCTTGTCCCATAACTAAATGTTTTGGTTTATTAGGTACTTTGGGCCTTTCATGTTTTTTCGAAATATTTGGACCAATTAAAGAGTATTTATTTGGAAATTTATTATTAATTACTCTAGATAATGATTGTAATGACATGATTACTTGATATGGATCTTTTTCTTCATATAAATCAATTGTTTGAAATAATTCATCTTGTGAAACTCCATTAATTTTACAAAAATTTAAAAATTTTTCAATATTTTCCATTTGAACAAATGCTAATTTACTTTTCTTAAATTTGATACTACCTTCACCAAATGTTTTATTGATTAAAATGCATAATATACTACCATCTTTTAAAGTTTTCATTAAATCATCTCTTAAAATTAATTCATTGTCTTCAATTTCATTTCCAATAATTGAAAAAATCCATTCTTTAACTTCCGTTTGCAATTTATTATTATTATATTTACCAAGTCTCGAAATTTTTAGATCTTGGTCAATGTTTGTAGTTGCATCTTGATTCTGGTTTCCTGACATGATTATTCTTTGTGTGTATATATATATATATATGTATGTTCATAATTTAAATTTACAGCATCACATGTGCATAGAATTGAATTTATCAAGCCTTCAAATTGAATTCCTAATAAGGGCAAATTTAAAATTTATCGCTCTGTTGTCTGCACAGCCTGGTTTGTTAATTCGACTTAATTAAAATTATCAAAACTTTACACATAAAAACATTAAAGAAAACTAATACAAGAAATAAACAATTATAATAATATATAAAATAATATTATGAGTGAAACTATCAAAGCTCATTATATGGAGTATTAAAATATGGTGGAGGATATGGTTTATTTTCAACACATTCCATTTCTTCATAAATACCATGAAAATATTTTTCAATTTTTAAACATTTTTCAACAAATAATTCTTGATCAAAACCTTTACCTTGTTCATAATCATCAACAATTTGTTCTCTAATTTTTTTTAAATGAGATTCTAATTTAAGAAATTTATATTCAGTCCAATCTTTATAAAATTTATTAAATTCATTTTTTGGTAAAACTGATGGTTTTAAAGAAGTTGTAACACAATTATCTAATTCACCATCAACACCAGTTGCATAACTAATAACAAAACTAATTCTATTATGATTTGTAACTGGTTTTGAAGCTAAATGTCTTAAAACTCTACCTTGAATTAAAGTACCTGAACCTCTTGGTGGATCTGGAACTCTTGTAACAGTATTTTTACCAGTTAAAATTGTTGTTTGACCACCTTGAGCTTCATTTGGTAAATCTAACATTATAACTAATGGAATTGAAATTGAATCATAATGAACACCTAAAGTTGATGGTATATCTTGACCATCACATGCATCTTGTAATTTTAAAATTTTTTCAATTTCATTTTGATCTTTTGGAAATTTATTTAATTCAATTGGATCATTTGTTGCTAATGAACAATTTATATGAACTAAATCAGATTCCCAAACGGGTTTTAATTTATAACCAACAAAATTTGAAACAATATTTGATAAAATTTCACTTTTAGCTAAATCATTTGTAAATTTAGATTTTTTAAAATTACAACCAATATGAAAATCTAATCTAGTTGCATTAGTTGCTAAATTTGGTAATCTACCATTTGTATCAATTGTTGTTAATGCTTCCCAAATTAACATATTAATTGCTTCTTCAGATAATAATTTAAATGGGAATGTTGCACCAAAATTATTTAATGGTTTAATATGAGTTTTCTCAATTTCTAAATCATCTAAAGTAAAAGTTTTAGTTGATTTATAATATTCATCATTAAAAATAATATGTTTTAAAGGATCAAATTTTAAATTTTTATTAAAACCAGGTTTTGATTCAATTAATTTAATCATTGAATTAATTTCATTATTAATTGTTTTTTCTGGTATAATATGAGTTGGACAATAATCTTTATAAGATTCAACTAAACCATTTGATTTTAATGGTTTTGGGTAAAGTGTTTGAACGCCAGCGGTCATAATTATTTTTTTATTTGGTTATTACTATTATTATTATTTGCTACGAATTTATGTATCGAAAATACATTATATATGTGGGGGTGAGAAATGGGGGATAATTATGGATATTTATAGAGTTTTTACAGGTGATACAATACATAAAAGATACAAGCTATGATATGATGAAGTTCACAGTAGGTATAGCAATGAAGATAAAAGATAGATAAAAGATAAGATAGATAAAAGATAAACGTTTTATTGTTGCCCAAATTGGCAAGTAGATTCGTGTGCGAGCTCGCCCGAACGCTGCTTTGTGGGTTTGGTTGGGAGAATTAGTGATTGTGATTACTGGGCTGCGGTTGAACTCGATGTCTTCAACAGAAACTGCTAGATGATGGAGGTGATGATGATGATGGAGGTGATGGAGGTGATGATGATGATGATGATGATGATGATGATGATGAATATATCTTTAGCTCCTTTAAAACACTCCAATTACCTCTTTAGTTAATTCATACCGGTGATCATCATCAAAAATCTTACTGTATTATAAATAACCACTATCTTCTCTTGTTCTTCATTGGATCTTTCTACCCCGTGTTCCTATCGGTGTAAGATAAACCCAGACACCATCATGATGACAATCTGGTTTGCAACTTGTAATATGTAGTTTGTAACCTGCCAATGCTACCTTACTGCCACTGTGAAAGGTAAAAAGTAAAAACCAAAACCTCAGATAGCAGCAGCCAAAGACAAGAGAGGGCGAGGAGCTTGCAGATTTAAGATTCAAGATACACACAACAAACAAGTGACAGCTATACATACAGTAATACGCAATCTGTTTGGCAACAGCAATCAGGGGCAAGACAAAATGATTCCAAGCATATGTGGAGACGGTGGTGATACGGATAATGGCAAATGTGAGTTATTAGGACCATTTGCACTACTTGTTCAAGGGATTCTAGGTATTTTGGCAATAAGTTCCCTTGTTTGGAAAAGATATCATGAACATCCACATCGTAGACCATGGACAATCTGGATTTTTGATGTTTCAAAGCAAGTTTTAGGTGCTTTATTAATTCATATTTTAAATATATTTTTAAGTATATTAAGATTAAAAATTGGCTTAAATTTATTAATAATTGAAAAAAATAATAAATTAATTTATGATAATCCATGTGATTATTATTTCCTTAATATATTATTTGATACAACAATTGGTATACCAATATTATATTTTTTCATTAAATTAATTACAATATTTTGTTCATTATGTAAAATTAATGGTATAAAATCAGGTGAATATGGTAATCCACCAAATTTAAAAAATTATATTAAACAATTATTAATTTATTTTTTAAGTTTAAGTTTAATGAAAATAAGTATTTATACAATTATGATATTTTTCCCAATTTTAATTAAACTTTCATTTTGGTTATTATCAAGATTAGATAATTATCCAAATATTCAAATTTCATTTGTTTTATTAATATTCCCATTAATTATGAATATATTTCAATATTATGTAATTGATAATTTAATTCAAAGTAAAAAATACTATGCAACAAATAAAATCGTTCAAAATTTAAGATTAGAAGATAGTATTTATCGAGATAATGAAATAGATGAAGAACTCCCTGAAGAATATTTATCCATATTATCCACTGATGTTTAGTAATGTTTTATACCTCCTAATGTATAGTAATAGTAATAATAGTAATAATTTTTATTAGTAAATTTCCTCGGGCTGTGCAAAATTCTGTTATCATTTTTTTTTTCTTTCTCTCTTTCTTTCTCCAAAATTTTTTTTCATGACATTTACAGAATTATTTATTCCTTTTAACTTGTATTTTTTATGATACTATTACAACTAAAACAAAGTAATAGCAATAGCAATGGCCGGATATAGAGGAGGATTTAAAGGAAATAGTAATTCAAAAAGAGGAGGATTTAGTTCCAAAAAATTTAATAACAGAAGTAATAATAATAAAAATCTAAAAAAAAATGATAATGAATTTGATCGTGAAATAGATTCTGAAGATGAAGGACCAGAAGAAGAAGGAATTGGTAGATTTAATAATAATGAAGATTCTGAAGATGAAGATGATTTTTTTTCAGATGATAATTCAAATAATAATAATAATAAACAAAAACAACAACAATCAAAGAAAAAGAATAAACATGCACCAAAAGAAACTAAAATAAATCATCGACCTGTTTCTGTTGTACGTGATATACCTGGATTAGTTGTACGTAATAGAGATTCCAATTTAGATTCTTTTAATAATAGAGATATAAGATTTGATACAGCATTAGGTAAATCAATTGATTATGAAATTGTACGTAAACAATATTCATTTTTAGATGAATATAGAGAAACTGAAATTAAAGAAATGGAAAAAATTTTAAAAGATAAAAAATTATTAAATAGATTAGATGAAAATCAAATTAATGATTTAAAATATAAATTACAAAGTACTCGTAGTAAATTAGAATCTTTAAAGAAAAAGGATAGAGAAAAGCAAGCTTTAAAAGATTATATTAAAGAGAATAAAAATTCAAATAATAATAAATTTTTAACAAGAGCTGAAAAGAGGAAAGTTTTACTTGTTGATAGATTTGAACATATGAATAGTAAGCAAAAGACTAAATCAATTGAAAGAAAGAGAAAGAGGAAACTTGGTAAAGAAATGCGTGCATTAGAATTTGGAAGGAATTAAAAAATAATTGATTAAGTTAAAAAGGTATATTTTATTTTATTATATTATATGTTAGTTATATGTATTTATATAAAAAAATTTATATATCAATGCTCTAAAATTTGAAGATTACCAGTAATGACGACATTTTCAAGAATTGAACCATTTGGAATATCAATTTTTTGACCATCAGAACAAACAATAATAACAGTACCTTTTAATTGAACACCTTTACCAAAAAATACATTACCAGTAACAGTTAAATGATCTAATTCAATAATTTTTGGCATATGAGAAATTCTTTGTTGAAAATTTGAAACTTTTTTATAATGAGAACCTAATTTAATTAATGGAGCACCACCAAATCTAGATGGATCCATAACTAAAGTACCATGTTGTAAATTAAATAAATCAGATTTAACAAGTAATAAATCAGAACAAGTTTTAACTGGTAAAAATCTTGATCTTGGTACAACAACACCATGAGCATTACTAAAATATCTAATTGCAGCACCAACAGCAGTTTCTAATTGTATAACATTAAAATCAGAATTTCCAACAGTAATTGATTTTTGATTTGGAATAATTTCCATTTGTAAAGAATTTGATTCAACTAATCTTTTAATTGCCTTTAAATTAATCCATAAATTATTTGTATTAAAATTTTTAAATTTTTTAATTGATTTAAATTCTTCAACATGATCTTTTGGAACTTGAGCAATTTCTAATAATCTAATTTGACCATCATAATCAATTAAAGTACCACCTTTAACATCTGCTCTAGTTTTATCAGTTAATTCCATAATATATTCAGAACCTGTTTCAATCATATGATTTAAAATTTTTTGATCAACAGTTGCACCTAAATTATCACCATTTGAAACAAATAAAATTTCTTTACCTTCATTAATAAGAGAATCTAAAATACCAGATGATAATAAACTTTCAAATAAATCACCATGACCTGGTGGATACCAAGCATCTAATTGATCATTAAAATGTTTTGGAACTGGTAATAAATTATCTTTAAAAATTCTTGGATATCTTGATTGATTAAAAGTTTTAATTGAAATTCTATGAGATTGATATTTTTTAACAATTAATTCAGTATCTCTATCAGTATTAAAAGAATTCATTAATAATAAAGGTACATCACAATCAAAAGATTTATTTAAAAATTCAATTTGTCTAACTGATAAATCAAGGAAAGATTGACCTTCTCTAACTTCAATTACAGATTTTGGACCAACACAACCCATTGAAGTACCTAAACCACCATTTAATTTTAAAACAGCTAATTTATTTAAATTTGATGATGATGAATCATCACTATTATTTGATTTTAAAGAAGAATAAGATTGAACTTTATCATTAGTTGGGGAACTAATTTTATCCCAATTTAAAGTTGTTGTTGAAGAAGCTTTATCATTTAAATATCTTCTAAATAAAGCGAAAAAGGAATCCATTTCATTTTCAAATCTTAATTTATCAGTTGAAGATAAATCATCAGGAACAGAATCAACTAAAGAATTTAAAGCATTTCTCATTTGTGATGCAGCAACATTTGATGAAGTATTTTCAAATGCAAAAGTTGATTGAGATTTTAAATGTTTTGAAGACATTGTTTATATATAATAGTAGTTGTTAAATAACCAAAGCAATTGTATTATTTAAAAGGTAAGAAAGGTAAAAAAGGGAGTGATTTGGTATATATATATATCTTAACTATGCCCTTTATTTAATTTAATCTGTATATATATATAGATTGTGTGTAAAGTGTATCTGCGTGTACAGTGAGACAGGCATCCTCACAGATCCACAACCTGATGGAATCAGAATTGAATTGGATTGAATTTGAAAATAAAAATTGGAACGGGGACGTCCCGAAACCACAACACAAAACGAAACACGCGAAATTGAGATTGTCAATCAGTCAATCGTCAATCACCACGGGGCAAGACTGGGCAATTAATTATGTAATTAGTTAATTGTTAATTTAATTAAAATCTCCGGGTCTGGGTGGCGTCGATCGACGGCTGGTCGATCGACGTTTGGGCTTTTGAAATTAAAATTTTAAAAAAAAAAAAAAAAAAAATTTTAGTTTTTTTAATTTAATTTAATTTAATTTTTTAATTATTCCGGTCCCGGAGCTTCATCTTCTTTTTTATTTTTTATCTTTTATCTTTTTGATTTCTCATTTTTCGTTTCTCCGTTGCCCCGGAAAAATAAAATTAGTGAAATTGAGTACCCCGCTTGATAGAAGAGAAAAAGCAAACAAATTAGCCGATTTCTATTTCTATTTCTATTTCTATTTCCATTTCTGTTCTAGTGCTAGTTCTAGTTCTAGTTCTAGTTCCCTTTTCCACGTCCCGGAAAAACAGGCCGTGTGCTTTCCTTTTCCTGGCCGAAGGCAGAAGAAGACGAAAAAGAAGACGAAAGGGGAAAGGAGGAGTAGTCGCCAGATGTTCCGGGGTGTTGCCCGATTAGGCCGTGTAAGACGCACTAACAAACAGGTGAGAAATTCAAAATCAATTGAAAACTCAAAAGTAAAATAAAAATGTGGAGTGGTGAAAGAATAGAACTAAAATAAAATAGTGGTGTGGCCCGCTGGTAACTTAGAAGGATAAACCATAAACCATAAACTATTCCATCTTGTAACTCCCGTCTTCTGCCTTTTGCTTTCGCTTTTGCTTTTGCTTTTGCTTGTTCCTTTTTTCCTCTTCTCCCTCTTCCTTTCCACTTTTCTCTAAATTACTCTTCACAGTCCCCCAAACACAGTCTTTAGTATCATTACATATACATAACACCATTAAATAACAACCTTTCACGTCATGTTTGGTTATATGCTCTTCAGCAATGGAGATTCAAATCATAAAACACCGGATGAGTTTCAAAAACGTGCAAGGCAAGATATTGAAAATCATTTAAAAAAATTTAAATCAATACAATCAGATTCGGTTATTGATAATAATATAATTCAATCTAATAATGATCTTATGGAAATTGATTCTAATGGTTCAAATAATTTACTTCAAAGTAATAGTAATAATAATAATATTATTAATAATAACATCAATAATAATAATAATAATAATAATAATAGCACTAATAAACATTCAGTTTCTCCTTTATTACGATCGTTAAAACGTGTTAAAACAAGTGCATTTCAACAACAACAACAACAACAACAACAACAACAACAACAACAAAACCAACAACAAAAACAACAGCAACAACAACAGCAACATATACGGCAACCATCTTATGGTACTTCTCTCACTTATGGAAGCTCTCCTTTAAGACAAACAGTAGCTGATTCAACAGTACTAGAAATGTCTGATGAATGTTCATCAATTGATTCTGGTAAATCAGGTTGTAGTTTAACTCATGCTTCAGCTCAACAACTTTTACAACAACAACAAGAATCATTAAAAAGATTAATATCAAGAAATTCAACAATTCAATCTTCTTTATTTTCAAATGATATAAATTCATTATATACTAATGATACATTTATAACTAATAATACAAGTTCAAATACTATTATAAATTCAAATTTATTATCACTTAATCAAGCATTACCAACAAATTATGATGATTATTATTCACCTGATTTAGATGTTGAAAAATTTTCTAATGGACGTCCAATATTTACTAAAAGACCTTTAAAAAATTGGGAATTAAATGATTTAAGATCACTTTTAATTTATCCAGAAATTAAATCTGATTGGAAAAATAAAATACCTGAAATTCAATCTCCATATCCAAATATTAATTTTAAAATTCAAATTATTCCAAATTATTTATCTGATGAAAAATTTATTGAAAATTTAGCAAATTCAGATATTTATAAAGAAGCAAATTTTGATTTAAATTTTAAATTAAAAACTGTTACTTATATAATTGAAAGGGCTAGATTAAGACATAAACAAATATTAATTGATTCTTTTGGTATTGATCCTTCAAATTTTAATATTAATAATTTATTAAATAATATTCAATATGATTGTTATTTTAAATTTGAATGGAGAAATATAATTGAAAATTATTTACTTAATTTAGGTATTGAATATCAATGTAGAATTGAATTTAAATCTAAAATTTCAAAATTAAAGAAAATTATTAATGAAAAAAAAATTAATTCAAATATTGATAAAAAATCAATTAAAAATTCAACTTCAAGTTTGAAAAATGATTTATACAAAAAAGTATTAGTAGAAAATAAATTAGGTATAACAGATGATGTTAAATTGGGTATTTGGAGAGATGTTCAATCTCAAGTTTATAAAAAATTAAATATGGATGGTTGGGAAGTTAATTAAATTTATTTTTATTTAACTTTTTTGTGATTTTTCTTTATTTTTAGAATTATTATTATAATTATTATATGTGTGTGTGTGTTTTTCATTTTTTTAATTTACTATTTCGATTTTTGGCTTTTTCTTCATATCTTCATTTCAAAAACACAACCATTTACATTATTTATTTATTCAATTATTCATTCATTCATTCATTCATGCATTCATTTATTTACTTTAGTTACATACCCTGAAATGAGATTATTATCCATATATGTATACAACTATTCTGTTTAAAAAAATTTGTTTCCTTTATAAATCTATATACTGTACAATAATAATAAAAAGATCACTCTTATATCACTGAGACTTAACATTTAATAATTTCATATAGATTTTTTAAATTCATCTGTAAGGTTTAACAATTGATATAATTTAAAAACTTCAAAAATTTCATCAGTTGTATGTTTTGAATCTTTCAAATGAGATAAATAATTTTCAAGTAAACTTTTAAATTCTAATTTTAAACCATTCATTTTTTTACCTAAATTTAAAAATATAACATTATTTGCTAAATCTTGAAAATTACCTTCATTAATTTGCTGAATTAATTTTAAAAACATTTTATTAATTCCAAAATATAAACCAACAAGTTCCTTTAATATATCAAATCTATTATCATATTTATCAAATTTTGAACATAATTTATCAAAACATTCAATCATTTCATTTAATTTTATTAATTTTTTAACTAAACTTTTAATTTTTATTAAATTTAATCTTGAATCTTGAAGTAAATTTATCTTATCTAAATCATTTTCTATTGCATTATTATTTAATTTTAAATTCTTTAAATAATCTGTAAGATCAATTTTAATATCATGAATTAAATCAAGTGATCCATCAACTGATTTACCAAGATTTATAAAACTCAAATAATTTACATTAACAAGTTCAATCAAATCATCATCTATTCCTTTAATCAAATCTCCTAATCCATTCGATATATCTGTTAATTCTCTATATTTATAATGTTTAAGTAAAAAATCTCCAATATTTAAATCTTTTTCTCCGTTATCATCATCATTATTTCCTTCCATTTCTTGCTGTATCTGAGTAATTATTTTTTCTCGTGAGAATTTATAATCATATAATTCAAAAGAAACTGAAGAAGTTTCACTTAATGTTGAATCAACATCTATGTCGTTATTATCATAAAGACTTTCATCAATTCCATGTTGGTAAATTTCAGTACTTTGTGATTGTATTGGTGTTAATGGATCTTCTTCTGTTTCGAAAAGAGGATTATTGTTATTATCGTTATTTCTGGACTGTACTTGATAATCAGATAATGATGATGACATGTGTTATTGTATGCTTTGTTGTTACCAATAATCACTCAATAAACACCGTCAAAATCAATTCACCATAGATTCATGTTGTCACTACAGTAAACTAAACTATAAATAAATAAACTCGCTGAGAATTGAGAATCTCTCTCTCTTTCTCTTGCTCATACAAATCCGGGTTTATCGCTCTACGCTACAATAAGACACTTCTATTCCAACAACCATTATACAACTAATTAACTATAGATATTTCCATTCTTGATTTATATATATATACAAGGACATCACCCTTTACAGATATTTCATTAAAGTTGTTCTCTACTATCTGTTTAGTTTGTTCGGGTGATATGAGCACATTTTTTTGATCCACTTTGCCCTTGGCTACATACAGCAAAATATTAATTAATTTAGATAATTATGAAGGAAACAATATTGGATCTTTTCATACCTGACATATTCGATATTATATCTAAAGATCTAACACAATTTGATCAAATTGCTTTATCTAAAACAAATCATACATTATATGATCTTATCATACCTTCCATTTATAGATCTATTACAATAGATTGTAACTTTTCTCAATTTGAGAAAGAATATATTGGTAGGAATACAACTTTCATAAAAAGTAAATCAAATTTTATTTCTTTTATTAAAACACTTAATAAAAATAATAAATTATGGTTATATATTAATAAATTTATTGTGATTGATTTACCTTTAGAATTTTATGATTTTGAATCATTTTTACTTGGTACTAATGAAAATGCTAATAATTATGAAAATAATAATATCTCATTTTTTGAAAGGGCACGTTTAAATAAATTAAATTTAGATTCTCCAGTTGGATATATCATTTTAAAAAATTTATTAAATGATAAATACTTAAGGGAAAATCTTACAATTATTAATTTTAATATTAATAAATATCAATCAATAAAACCATTTAAAGATATTATTAAAGATTCTAAATATAGATTTCAAAATTTAAACACTCTATCTATAGGACCTTTAAATAATGAAATTAAATTAAATGAAATTTTAAAATTAATTGATTTAAATTTTTGTTATAAATTAGAAAATTTAAAACTTGAATCTGTTCATAAAACATGTAAATTATATGATTTATTAGAATTTTCTGATGATATTAAACTGAATTCTAGTAATTATATTTTTGATTATTTAAATACTTATAAAAATTTGAAAAGTTTATGTTTAAATTCTATTAATATTCATCAAAATTTATTAATTCAAAATAGTGAAACAAATAAAAATAAATTCAAGTTTTTCAAAAATTTAAAATATCTACAATTAACAGATATTGCAATTATTTCATCAAATTCAAATGAATCTTTATTACATACTTTTTATAAAAATTGTGATGAATGTAATTTACAAATCATAAGATTAGATTTAAGATCAACTGTTGATGATATGATTCCGAAATTTTTTGATGAATATATTAAACCAAATCAAATTAAAGAATTAGACTTGGTAATTAGATATAATAATATGCATGATACTCCGTTAGTTGAAATAATTGATAAATATTTAGATTTAGTTATACTCAAACATAAAAACTCATTAGAAAAATTATCTATTGAAATTAAATCAGAAAAAAATTTGATTAGTTTAGAAGAACAATTACAAAAAGCTCATTTATTAAAATTAATCACAAATAGATTTGATAATTTGAAATCACTTCGATTACAAGTTCATTTTGATTACATACTTTTATTTAAAATTTTACTTTTTCAAAATTTCTCTAAATTAGAAAATTTTTGGATTGTTGGATCAAGTGCAATTCCAATGCATTTTGGCCAGGGGAATATGTATCCTGGTATTTTTGATCAATGGTGGAGAATTATCTATTTACCTAAACAATTAATTGATGGTGTAATTAATCATCCATTACATTACATTAAAATTGATGAATGTTTGTTTCTTATTGATCGTGAAAATACTGAGATGATCCAACCAAAGAATCAAATAGATAAAATATTTGATACTATGACGAGAGTTTCATTTGATAATATCATTACTTGATTTACTTTTAAAAAAGAAAAAGAATAATAATTTCTATATATATATCCATAAATATAACAACTAATTATTATTATGGTAGTTAATATATATAATGATAATCCTAAATTAAATGAATGAATTTACTATGTACAGTTATATTTAGTTTCTTATAACATTTTTTTAATCTCTTTTCCTAATTGTTTCTTAGGTCTATTAAGAACAGTTTCAACTTGATTAGTTGGACCATCTGAAACTTTAGTACTTATTTGGGATTTGCTGACTAAGTTTTCTAACATTTTAAATTGTTCAAAAACTTCAAGGTCTTTTTTCGACGTCGTTTTCGTATCCATCTTATTATTCTTTTCTCTTTCAACATCTTCTCTGATACTACTTACCCAATCATCCTCAACAATAATCAACTTTTGTTTAACTTGTCTTGATTCTGGATCTATAGTTTCATGTAATGTAACTTTATGAGTAGGTAAATTTATCAAACCATCATCAATTAATTGTTTTAAAATGTTTATATTAGTATCATTAACTTTATTTTCTTTACAACTTTCAATATATTCTTTTTCACCAAAAACTTTATAATCAATAATTAAATCAGATAAATTATTAGAATCAAATAAACCAAAAGAATTTGATCCTGTTTTTTCTAATTTCTTTTTCATTATATTAGGATCTTTCATTTGCCTTCTTTGTTCCTCATTAAGAAATCTATCAGGTATATTTGGCTTATCTGCATCTTTAGGTATAAACAAACCTTCATATTGTCTTTCAACATTAACTCTATTTTTTAAAACTCTAACTGATGAATGATTTGGATTAAATGATTGTTTTGCCTTATTATCCTCAATTTTGACAATTCCTGCATTAACAGCTTCTTCAAAAAGTTTGTTACCTGAATATTGTTTATCATTTAAATCAACTTCACCTTCATCACCCATCTTTTCAAGTTCTTTTGGTGGTCTTTGAGTAAATATTTGTTTATTATTATCAGATACAGATTCAATTTTTTCTTGCTGTAATCGTTCATAATTTTGCTGCTTTGATTGTTTTAAATGACCTTTGCTTACTTGTTTCTTTAAATTCTTTACAATAAATTGATTCTGATTATTCAAATTTTGAGTAGTTGAATTGGCAACCTTATTCAAGGTTCTTGTAGATTTGGATGCAGAGTTACCCATTCTATATTCAATTATAATATCTTATCTTGTTAGGATTTCAGTAAATTATTGGGGAAAAAATGAATTTAAGTAAGTAATAAAATAAGTCTCTAAATTCTTTAAATTACTTTGTAATAAAAAAATATCCATTCTTCACATCAAATTTAAATTCAATTTAAAAAAGCAAAAAATATATATGGACGAGACCGGAGTCGAACCGATGACCTCTCGCTTGCAAGGCGAGCGCGCTACCAACTACGCCACACGCCCAGTTGTTGACAAAAAAGTAGCTTGGTAATTTTTGTATGTGTGCTATTTAATCACGTGACTGCAAAAAATTCCAAATTTCTTGAAAATTTATAAAATAATTTTGCAAAATAAATTTAGTTTTCATTTATTTCTTGAAATATGATTTAAAATTGCTTACGTAATCACAAGTCTAGTAAATATTAATGATTATGCACTTGTGCAATGGCTCAATGGATATAAAATGTATTTATACTTTAATTTAAAATGTACTACAGAGTATAGATTGTTGTATATTTTAATTTTGATTATTTTTGCACTCTAAATCTGCTAAAGGAAGTAATAACCTAGCATTACTTTATCGTTACTTTATTTTCAAATGCTATAATTTAAAATACATAAATAGTTCATATCCAAAAACACACACATATATATTAAAAAGTTAATTTATTCAAAAAATCTATCTCTTTTTTTTTGGACTATGAATTTATTGGGCTTATAAAATACTTATGTTATCATACTAGGATTGCTTCATATTCTTTAATAGTTCATATGTGTATATCAATAATGGAAAAATAATAAATTCATTTATTTGATTTTTAGTATTACATTTTTCAGTATATATGAGTAAAGTTATATGAATATAATAAGAACTGTTGTGATGCCATGCTGAGATGCCATGTTGAGATGCCATAGGATGATTTTAGAATGCTTTTACCATAATTAAACTAATACTAGTTATTAACTTTGTTATAACTCGAAGCTGTCAAGTTAATTGTATAAATATCATGCTCGAACCCCCCACCCGTGCATCGCCGAGAAAGACGCGTCGCCTTACTAACTTTCCCTGCAAGTTTCAAGTGTGGAATCTCAGCAACACGCAAAGCGCAACACGCAAAGCGCAAAACACAAAATGGCAAGCTACCAAATTTATTTGCGAGCTTTGCTTTGGCTGTGAGCTTTGAGCTTTGACGGCGAGAAGCCAGAGAACTTGTTTTGTTGTAGAAGTAGAAAGAAGGCTTCCTTGATGTGGTCTATTTGTTGAAAATTCCTTCACGGTTCTACTTGTATCAATCAAGCTCCAGGGTATAACACTATTTTCTTTCTTAGTTTTTAGTTATTGAAATCATTATCTATCAATTAACCATTTTTGACGTTGTTGTTCTACTTATATCACCTTATCAACAAACGATCCTTTTTCTTTTGAACTGACTGGTTATTAAAGTGTCTATTGATTCAATAATTTACCTCTTAACCTATTTCCTTGATAAGCGTGTTATTTATTCATTTCCAGATCTGCTATATTGTGTTTGTTTGAATTCATTATTTACATCATAGAACTACGAATTTTCGACATTTCCATCACACACAATATTATTTTTTTCATTTTTAATTTTACAGACTATATTCTTTACGGCTGATTAAGTTAGAAAGTCCAAAATAAGCCATACACACACTAAAATTCATACACATATATATAATTTATCAGATTTGTTATCACTATTCTCTAAATTTTTATTGATCATCTCCATTTCTTTTGTTAAATAGACTGCAACCTATATTTTTTTTGAAAATTCTTGGAAAAAGCATACAATAAAGAAAAATATAATCTTATTTACTAATCAATAATTTGCATTACACTATTTACTAATATTTTACTACAACCTTAACTCCTTCTTGATTAAATTTTTTAAAGATGAGTTCATTAACAACAAGACAATACGGTGTTACCCCACCAATCTCAATTGAAGGCCCAACAAAGAATGAAATTTCATTAAATGATTCCATGATTGAAGAATTAAGAAATCAAAAATCTTTTGAATCTGAAATAGAGACTGAAAAAAGAAGAAAAGTGTTATCAATTTTACAACAATTAACGCAAACATTTGTTTACACTGTTTCGAGGGCAAAAAATATGAGTGAAGGTATGGCTAAAGATGCTGGTGGTAAAATCTTTACTTTTGGATCTTATAGATTAGGTGTTTATGGTCCTGGTTCTGATATTGATACTTTAGTTGTTGTACCTAAACACGTTACAAGAGAAGATTTTTTTACAGTATTTTATGATTTATTAAAGCAAAGACCTGAATTACAAAAAATACAACCAGTTCCTGATGCTTTTGTTCCTATTATCAAGACGATATTTGATGGTGTCGATATTGATTTAATTTGTGGTAGATTAGATATACCTCAAGTTCCACTTGATTTAACTTTAGAAGATAATAATTTATTAAGAAATATAGACGATAAAGATTTAAGAGCTCTTAATGGTACTAGAGTTACTGACCAGATTTTACAATTAGTTCCTCAAAAGACTGTATTTAGGCATGCTTTAAGAACTATTAAATTATGGGCACAAAGAAGAGCTATTTATGCTAATATGTTTGGGTTTCCTGGTGGTGTTGCATGGGCTATGTTAGTTGCAAGAATTTGTCAATTATATCCAAATGCTGTCGGTGCTGTTATTGTTTCTAAATTTTTCCATATTTATCTTCAATGGAAATGGCCACAACCTGTTTTATTAAAACCAATTGAAGATGGTCCATTACCAGTTAGAATTTGGAATCCTAAATTATATGGTCAAGATAAAGGTCATAGAATGCCTGTTATTACCCCTGCATATCCTTCAATGTGTGCAACTCATAATATAACTGCATCAACTCAAAAAATTATAATGCAAGAAATGAAGAGAGCTTCTGAGATTATGTCAGAAATTCAATCAGGTAAAAATACATGGAAAGATTTATTTATTAAACATGATTATTTTTACCGTTATAAATATTATTTAACAATTATTGCATCATCTAAAGATAAATATGATGATCATATTAAATGGTGTGGTATGGTTGAATCTAAATTAAGATTATTAGTATTAAAGATTGAGAATATTACTGGTATTGTGATAGCACATCCTTATGTAAAGCCATTTTCTATCTCTTACATATGTGATACAGAAGAACAAGCCAATATAATAACACAATTATATGGTACATTAGAAGGTGAAAAATATGCTAAAGATCATTTAAATGAAGTAAAAATTGATGAAGATACAGATACTGTTAAATTAGAAGAAGAAGTTAAAATTCAAGGTAAATTTCTTGTACATTTAATGAAACTTTATATTGGATTAGAATTAGATCTTAAAGGTAAAGAAAAGAAGATGAATATACAAGTTCCATGTACTGAATTTGATCAAATTTGTAAGAATTGGATTTCATATAAGAAAGAAATTTTTTCATTAAGTATTAAATATGTTAAACTTTGGGATTTACCCAATGATGTATATGATGAAGATGAAAAACGTCCCATTAAGGCAAAGAAGAGAAAGACTGATAAAAGTGATATCATAAACAAGAAGATAAAGATGGTTGAAAGTGGAAGTGAGAGCATGTGTTCGACACCAAACAGTTCCAGTGGATTCACAGGAAACACTAACAACAATACTGGAACCGCAAGTGAAGATTTTGGCCCCACTTCATCCTCATCGTCGGCGGCAGCAGCAGCAGCAGCAGCAACAACAGCGACTCTTTCCATTCCTATGTAGTGTATATTCAGTATGTGTATATGATGCACATGTATATTATATTAAGTTAATATTCTATTGTACTATTTGTGTGTTCTTTTATTATCATGATAATAGATAACAGCATATCTGACCAATAACAGATACCAGATACCAGATACCAGATACCAGATATCAGATTTCTAAAACGAGGCGTCGATCGTCTCAGAGAAATCGACGCGTCGACAGAACAAAGAACAAAAACAATAACGGAGAACGGAGAAAGCGCAGAGCGCAAGTGTCCAAGCTGGTGCGCAGTCTGCAGTGCCCTCGTCAGGGTGGTTCTGCTTTGGTTCTGCTTTCTGCTCTCCAGTCTCCAGTGCATGTGCACCAAACAGACATGATGGTACTTGGTACTTCCGTTCCGTCCTGCTTCTACATACATAGCTGCTATTCTCTGCTCCATTGCCACCACAACATCTGACTCCATTCTCTAAACAACAATGCATTCTCTTAAATCAAAGCTACTGGGTAAGTCTTATCTGCAATATTTTATTTTATACCAATCAACTATAGTTTTATTTCATTTGCAATTTATGTCCCTTCACTATCTTTCAGCAGAAATTAAACTATGACAATCAAACAAACTTGTTTATCATTCTTGTCACTTAATTGATTCATCCATTATTCTATACTATTAATGAATTATATACTAACCTCTATATATCTTCTCTGTTTTTACATCTGATTCCTACATATATATTTCCTACTTATTCTTGTTCTTATATAGGTAGAGGTGACTCTTCTGTTTCAACGAATACAAATCATTCTACTAAATCAAATTTTGCAACATCTGGTTCTGATAGTCTTAATGTTGAAGATATAGATGAAGTCGATGATCAAGGTCAATCTATTTTAATGGGTATTATCTCCCAATTAAGACCAGGTTGTGATTTATCAAGAATTACATTACCAACTTTTATTTTAGAAAGAAAATCAATGTTGGAAAGAATTACCAATCAATTACAACAACCAGATATTTTAATTCAAGCTGTTAATACAAATGATAGATTAGAAAGATTTTTATTAGTTGTTAAATGGTATATGTCATGTTGGCATATTGCCCCAAAGGCTGTTAAAAAACCTTTAAATCCAATTTTAGGTGAATATTTTACATGTTATTGGGATTTACCAGATGGAACACAAGCTTTTTATGTTGCTGAACAAACATCTCATCATCCACCAAAATCTTCTTATTTTTATATTATACCTGAACATGGAATAAGAATTGATGGTCTGGTTGAACCAAAATCTAGATTTCTTGGTAATTCAACTGCAGCAATGATGGAAGGTTTAACAAAATTAACTTTTTTTAATATTATAGATAAAAATACAGGTCAACCTGAATCATATACATTATCTCAACCAAATATGTATGCAAGAGGTATTTTATTTGGTGGTTTAAAATTCGAATTAGGTGATCATTTACTTATTAAAACTTCAGATTCAAGTTATTTTGCAGATATTGAATTTAAAACTAAAGGTTTCATCTCTGGTTCTTATAATGTTATTCAAGGTTTTATTGAAAATGAACATTCTAAACTTTATGAAATTACAGGTAAATGGAATGAGGTTATGGAAATTAAAAATTTAAAAACGAAGAAAACATCAATATTTTTTGATTGTTTTAAAGCTAAACCTTTAAAACCAAAAACTAGAGATATAACAGAACAAGGTGAATATGAAAGTAGACGTTTATGGATTAAAGTTACTGATGCTTTGGCTGATAGAAATCATACAATTGCAACTGAAGAAAAATTTAAAGTTGAAGAAGATCAAAGAGAAGCTGCAAAAAAGAGATTAGAAGATGGTGTTGAGTTCCAACCAAAATTATTCAGAAAATTAACCATAGAAGAAACTGCACAATTTGGTAATGAACATCTGGAGTTTATTATTTATAAAGATCATTCACTAATTAATGATGAAGTAAGACATGATACTACTAAAATGAAAGAACATATCTTTGAAATCGCCCCTTTCCTACCTGGTCAAAAATTTAATGAAAAATTTGAAATTCCAGCTTATGAAAAAGTGAAAGAACACGCTTAATACTGATTGATTGATTCAATCTTCTTGATCACTAAATTCATATATACACTCAACCATTATGTTTATTTCTAGATTGTATATTTTTTATTCAACCTAGATAGTTTACTACATATTTTATATTTATAGTTTTGATTGATTTTCTCCAAACATTTATGATGATTTACAAACTATTCTTTTATTTCTTTTCTTTTTCTCTTATTTTATTCCCTCATTTTTCATTAAACGCATTTCCTTTTTTTATCTATATTATTTGTAAATAATAATACCTTTACTTTTAATACTTAAGTTTCTCTTTTTGATATTTCAAAAACTGTCTTTATATTTAACACCTTTCTAAACTTATCGCGTAGTACTAAATCTTTATTTAGATCGACAATTTCTCCTTTGTAATTTATTAAATTTCCATTTTTACAATCGATTTCCATATCATATTTTTCTTCAAATAATTTAATCGATTTTTCAAGTTCTTTAATAAAATTAGAATTAAACCCAAATACTTTATTAATAGTATATGATGTTAACAATGGACCAATACTACTCGAATATTCTCCTTGTAAGTAACATTTATTAAATATAACCCTTAAACTTTCCATGTTTAGTTCAACTTGACATTGTAATTCAACCTTTTCTTGAGCATATCTATTCCATTCTTCTCGATAGAATATCATGTGATTATCTTTCAAATTAATAATGCAATCTGCATATGTTTTCCATAAACTATAATCTGTTGATTCATTTGTTTTCTGTGTTATTGTATTCAATAATGATTGTATATTTATTCCTGGTAGTGAACACGCATTGGACATAAAAAATCGAATTGCATTATTTGCGTAATAATTTTGTGGATGTTTTACAATAGATTCTAAACATGTAATGATTGTGAGCTTAAATAACTGATCCTTATCATTTTCAACCTTTCTTGTATTAGTTTTGAATGAATCAATAAGCCATATGTTAAGTTTCTTAAAATATTGATATAAACATGATGATTTATTTGTTTTTTCATAATTACAAGTAAGATAACTACTTATCAAATAATAATTTTTGAATAAAATTGATTGCTTTTTACCTTTTCGTAGCAAACATTCACAATTAAGTCGTAGGGCAGTTGTATCTGAAGGTGTGGTAAATAATAATCCAGACGTAGCTATTTCTACATCATCAATATTTTCATTGGTTATTTGAACAATTGTTTCACATTGTCTGTAAATATATTGATAAGATTCTAAAAATATTTTTCCAAATAATCTCTTACTTAATATAATATATATACCATCTTTACCTGAATCAAATGAAACAATTTGTTTGCCAGGATGTATCAATTTTTGTATATCTAAATTATTGTTAAATATTTCATCAGGTAAAATTTGAACATTTCTTCTTGAATCACCAAAATAATCAATAAATTCTCGAGTAGCACATAATCCTAGTCCTAATCCAGATTCAATTCTATCTCCAATCATGATTGTATATCATGCAGCTTTCAATAAGGATGTTAACAAACTACTTAGTCTTAAATGTTCAACTAGATTTTCATTTTTGCTTACATTCGAAGCGATTACAGACAAGAAAAAATAAAAATAAAAATATAAAATTCAACTTATTCTTTACTGATTAGTACAACAAAAGTTATTATTCTTAAATATAAATCAACAACTACAAAACATATCATCCTAACATGAGCATAGAACTACATATAGAAGGAGCATCGGACATAACTATTGCAGGATCTGCTAAAGTATTTACTGAAGAAAATGCTCCTGTTGCAAAATGTACGTATATATTTGAAATTTTATTTTTCATTTAAAAAGGTAAATACTAACATAAATATTTTACATCACCAATAATTTAATATTAGCCGTTGAAGGATATGTAATGATAATGTCAAACTTACATCCAGAAACAACAGAGGATCATATATTTGATGTTTTTGAAGAATATGTCAGAGTATCTAATTTACATTTAAATATGGATAAGCGAACTGGATATTGTAAAGGATATGCATTGATTGAATTTAAGGATATTGAAGACGCAGCAGAGATAATGGAAATTCACAGAGAAGAATCACTAACAATACTTGGACGAAAAATTGAATTAGATTATGCCTTTGTAAATTCTGAAGAAAAAGATATTTCAAGATTTAAATCAAAAGGATATCAATCAAGGGAAGTTAGAAGTAGATTAAGCGGTAATAATAATAGAGACAGAAGTCCGTCCCGGGTCTAAAATTATTCTTACATATGCATATGTCAGTGTAATGTATAATTTATGTAATTTTGTAATATATAACTTTATTTTAGAAAAAATAATTAAGTCAAAAGATCAGAGTTTGCAGATTTGTAAATCAATAATGCGCCACAAATATACACTACAGAAATAGGTTGATATATGATGAACGTAAATAGTTGATTACTGAATTTAAGTCTTATACAAAAACAGTTTTAAACTACTTAGATTATTCCACAAAAGGATAAAATGTAAAAGATAAGAATTTTTTTATAAAAAATTAACCTTTTTTGAGTTCAAAACTATACTAACCTAAGAATGAATATAAATCTAACTTCCGATTATTGGAGGGAAACTGACATTTATATATAACCCAAAAAAAGGTGTTAGATTAATTACAAATATATATATATATCTCATTCATGGATATTATACTAAATTGAGTAGGAATTATCAAATATTAATAGTGATTATTTGCTGTATTATATATATATAGTTATTATTGCTGTTGTGTTTTTGTTTTTTACCATCTCAATCTTCCATTTCTGAAGGTTTCAACAAACCTCCAACTCTACTTGCCTTTTCTTTATCTAATTTTTGTTTTTCTAAAAGTTCAGCTTCTTTATCATCAGCAAACAAATAATCGGTTGGATCTCCACCATATTCTTTAATTTGAACTAAAAAGTCTCTTAAAATACCAGCAAATTTAGTTTCGTTATCGAAACCATTGAATAAAACTTGCAAGAAATTAGAAACTTGCTCCTTTTGCAATTGCTTAAATGCATTCATTAACATATTACCCAAATATTCTTTTAAAAATAATGAATTTGGAGTATTTGGTGGTGCTGCATCTGCAGGATAAATAGCTTCAGTTATTTTATTATTAACAACTAATTCTAACATTTTTGCTAATAATTTTGTTTGAAGTTTAAATCCAGCTTTATGATCTGAATCTGTTAAGACAAAGAAAACATCACTTATTATTGGGAAATAATAATGTCTGTAGAATCCAATAGCAAATTGGTTTTGTGGACCTAATTTTTCTATATTTAATAATAATTCATAACACAACGTTAAACCTGAATTTTCAACATCTCTATTGTTATGTTTAAAAGCCCATAAAATAGCATCAATAAATGATTGAAATGATTCAGGTGGAAATTGTAACAATGCATTAAAACCCTTTAAATCAATTTCTCTTAATAATTTATAAAATTCAACTCTATGCTCTGGATATTCTGTAAAATCTTTATTAATCATATTAAGTGTACATTCAAATACATTTCCTAATATTAAAACAATTTCATTTGGAATCATAGGTCCAACTTTTTCAACTAATGTGGATAAACAATTTAAAACTTCAGCATCTCTTGCATCTGGTACATTAGTTTTATAATCTTCTAAAACAGAAGCAAGTAAATTTGGAACCAAATCTCTGACAATTTCATGACCATTATCTGCTTTTGATATATAAGTTTCTAATAATATTAAAATTTCTTTTTTAATAGTTCTCCAACCTCTAACTTTTGGAGTTTTTGTAGCAATTAAACCATCAGATTGAACAGCAGATGAAATTAATGAACTAACAGCTTTATAAAGTGATAACATATCAACATAAATTAAACCTAATTGAGGATAAAAGTTTGGACCTAATGGAGTACAAACAGAAACATTGGTTTTAATTATATTAGCAATGATTTTAACAATTTCTGGATTAGATAATAATTGTGGATCTTCACCTGCTTGTTGAACAACAGTTGACCATGCAAGATTTGGTAATTTCATTAAATCACTTAATAATTTTTCTCTAACAGGAGTTGAATTTTGAGCTGAAATTACAGTACTACAAGCTTCATAAAAAGTATGAACTTGTTGAGGTTGTAATTCAGAAGTTGTTTCTTGAATATTTTCAATAATTTCTTCAATAAATGGTTTACTTTCACCAGATTGTTGAATAACAAAATGTCTTTTACATTTTTGAGCAATTTTAATAAATGTATCACAAGCCATATCTTGAACACCTTCATGAGTTTCATGCATGAATTCAAATAATTTATTAATAACAGTTTTAAGGAATTTCCAATGTGCTCTTAAAAATCTTGGATATTGACCAACAATATACATAATATTTGAAGCAACAACTGCTTTATTATCTTTACCTCTTTTCATTTCAGTTAATGCTAATAAATCTTTAATAACAACAACTAAAAATCTTTTTTCTCTTTCTTCATCCATTGAACCAGATATTGAACCAATTGCCCAACATAAAGTATTAATATTATGCCATGACCATTCAGAACCATCAATTTGAGATGCTAATTTAGCAGACATTATTGATTCAGTATCATTAACATCTAAATGTGTTAAATAAACCAAAACTTCTCTCATTGATTTATATAATTGAATAGTATCACTTTCTTTTACAAATTCTCTAACAATTTCACCTTCATCATTTTCAACAATTAAAACTTCTTCTGGTCTAACCATATTTTCAATCATAACAACTCTTAATCTTGATAAAATTTCATTATAAATATCTTTACGTAAATTTTTATTTTTTAATAATTCAGGATTTGGTGCGCCACCTCTAGCAGAATATTGCAATTGCATCAAAGCAGAAGCATTTTGTAATGGTAAATTTTGAATTTCTAAATATAAACCACTAACCATTTTTGTCCAATAATCAAGACAAGTTTTAAATAATTCTCTTTCTTCAATTCTAGATAAATTAATTAAATATTTATGAGCTGCTAAAAGTAAATCTCTTAATTGTAAATTTTGTTCAAGAGGTGTTAAATGATTTGATAAAAATGTAACTAAAAACATTGCTAAATCTTGCATAAATTCTTGATCTGAAGAAGAGGCATATTTATAAGTTTTCTTTAAATCTAATTCTAATGGGATAATTTTTAAAATACTTTCCATTGCTAAACCAAACATAGTTACAAATCTAGCATCATATTGAGGAGCAATTAATTGTGAAACTTCAGTTAAACATTTAATAGTAATAGATCTAAATGATTCTACAGGTAAAAATTTTGTAGTTAAAAGAGGTAACAATTCTGTTTCAAAATTGTAACCAATTGGAATCCAATGAATATATTTTAATAAACAATTAAGAGTTGCTAAAATAAGAGAATTTTTATTAGCTTTATCTAAAACTTCAAAACATAATTGAAAAATTTGTTGAAATTCATTACCCATTGTTGTTTTCAAATTTCTTGCCTTTGCTTGAGTCATTTGATCTGCGGAAAAATCTATAATTTCTTCAGATAATAATTTTAAAATAATCATATTATTTTCACAAACATTAAAACCTGCTTTACTTGATTGAATTATTTCAGGTATAAAATTTGGCCAATTTTGAGGCCAATCTTGTTTAACGATTTGAACTAAAGTTAAATCACATTTATTAATAAGAGCTCTTTGAGATTGAAATTGTTCATCATTATCACACATTGAAATAATCATTGATGCAACAAAATTTCTAATACCTAATCTTTGATCATCAGGTAAAGCTTTCCATTTAGTTTTAATTAAATTATTTAAAATGGATAAACCAATATATTTAGTTTCTGTATCTCTTGCAAATTGTAAGATTTTATCTGCACGAGTCCAAGCATCTGGATGATCTTGAAATTTAGTTAAGATCACTTGTGCTTGCTTTTGATCTTCACCTTTACCACGGTAAAAAGTTTCGACGACAGTGTCTAGGGCTGAGATATCTAGATCTTTTGAGAAATCTAAAATCGAATCCATTTTGAATGTAATAATTGATGTTTTGTTTCTATTGATCTACTTTATAGAATAAAGTTACCTTTATATTATTAGCTCTCAGATTTATATTAACACAGTGTTTAATTTTATTTTATATATATATTTATAGCTAACAGCTTTGTATTGTTTCCTGAGCTTATGAATCGATCAATCACAAGAATGAATGGGTGGCTGCTTTTGTGGCTGTTATGATATATTATGATGTATTATGGAAGGAAGTAGGGAGAGAGAGATGTGAAGACAAGGGAAGGGCAAAAAATAAGTAGATAGTTGGGGGTAGTTGAAACATCATAGAAAGACTTAACTGCTAACTTAACACCCCTCAAGCGTTTTGTTTGGTTTTGTGTTTTGTGTTTTGTGTTTGACGCATGTGTAAGGCGTGAGATATTTTGCATTTTCTTAGCCAAAAAATTTGCTTACAAAATAAATGAATAAAATATAAATTTGAATTTGCTGTACACGCGGTGCACGGGTGGCGGCCGGGCAAGTGCTTACGTAAGGAAGAGCTGGTTGCTCTGTTTGACGAGCCTCTCTCTCTTCTTGATTTTGCTGCTTTTGCTGCCTTTGCTGCCTTTGCTGCTACTACTGCTTTCACTTTCATCTTCATCCCAACTTAGTTTAGTCTTCATCTCATCAACACGCTTCTTCTCCACTTCTGCACGTTCACTAAACTCTTCCGAACTGAGTTGTTTCACTACTGCTTCATCTAAACACCATTTCCCAAGTTTCCCATGTTGAAATTCCTTTATTAATTCAATAGCACATCCAACATAATTTGTTTTCATTTTACCATCCATTTTACTCTTATGTCTATTTCCACTTATCCTTCCTACACCATCGAGAAGTTCATAAATATCATTTGTTGGACTTTTAACGTATTTTTTATACCCTTTACCAGTTTTATCATTTAAATTCATCATATATAATAAGTAATCTGCGGCAATAACTGGATCAATACCTTCTGTAGCAGAAACAGTTCCAATCAAATATAAACTTAACATTGTTTTGATATTATCAACTTGTGGTAATAAAACACCAGGGGTATCATATAATAAAATTTCAGGTTTTGAACTTATTCTAATAATTTCACTTGTATTTCTTGTAACACCAGCATGATTACCTGTTCTAGCAACTTTTTTAAATACAAAATCATCATTATATTCAAGCCCCCTTTTTCGAAGTCCATTAACAAGTGTTGATTTACCAACATTTGGCATTCCAACAACCATTAATCTAAGTCCTAAAGGAGGTGGTGGAATCATTGATTTATGTTTCATTTTAAGTGCTTTTAAAACATTTTCAACATCTCTATCTTTACGACAATCTAATGTTAACCATTTTTCATTTCTACTATTATGCCATTTATCTAATAATTTTGTACTAATTGAACTCATATCCTTTTTAGTATATACAATAACCTTATCTTTATTCCTAAAAACTTTATCAATTAAAACATTTGATGAAGATAATGGTGATCTTGCATCTCTTAATTCTAAAATGATATTGATTTGTGGTGCAAGTTGTGACATTTTATATAATGCCTTTGTTTGATGTCCTTTTAATTGGGCAAGTACAACACGATAGTCTGGAAATTCCGTTCTTGGACGAAATAAATTTTTCACTTGAGAAGCTAAAGGTATAACATTTTTTATTTCTTTTTGAACAATGGACATATTTGATTATTTTCCTTTGCAACGCTTACAGAATAATAATAATTTCATGAAAAGAAATCGTTAAATTTAAATGTTTAAATGTTTAAATGTTAAAAATGTACCAAATTTTAAATTTTCACATTAATTTCCGGTTTTTGCATTTTCGCATTTTTTGCACTTTCCATTTTCCATAATTTTTTTTTTATTTTTCCTATAACTGAACTTTTTCACTTTTGAAATGGTATTCTTTCTTTTTGAAAAGAATATATATCCAAATACTTTCAATAATAGAAAACTATTATGCCATTAATTATTTTTTCAGGATTTCCATCATCTGGAAAATCAACTTGGGCTAAATGTCTTGCGGAAAATCTTGAAACTAAGATCAAATCATTACAACCAAATGAAGAAGGTTACAATATGAAAGTAATATTGCATTCAGATGATTCCCTTGGTATTAAACGTGAAATGTATAGAGAATCTAATACTGAAAAAGCAGCTAGAGCAGCACAAATGTCAGCAGTTAAAAGAGATATATCAAAGAATAATATTGTAATATTAGATACTATGTCATATAATAAAGGATTTAGATATCAATTATTTTGTGAATCAAAATCAGCGATTACATCGAATTGCTTGATACAAGTTATTTGTCCAACTACAAAATGTTTTGAATTGAATGAAAAGAGATTAGAGAATGAAGATAAATGGAATGATGATTTACTTAGACAAATGATTGCAAGATTTGAAGAACCAGATGGAAGTAAACGATGGGATTCTCCTTTAATTTCAATTGGATATGATGATAAAGAATTGCCATTTGATGAAATTTGGGAAATTATTGCATTAAGGAAAGGACCAAAACCAAATCAAGCAACGATTCTTAAACCTGCAGTAGGTTCAAATTATTTACAACAATTAGATCGATTAACAAATCAAGTAGTAAGTGATATTGTAGGATATCAACAGATTGATTCCTTTGGTAAATTAAAGATTAAAAATATTGATAACAGTGATTGTTATGTTGAAGTTCCCAGTATACAAACTTCAACAGCCACATTACAACGGATCAAGCGTAATTTTATCAATCTGAATAGGGTAAGGAACGTGGATTCTCATAGAATCATTCCTTTGTTTACGGAGTATTTGACCAGCAACTTGAGAGCTTCTTAGGGATGGTCACTGTGTGTACCAGTAAATGGCATTATATTATATATAATATAGTGAAAGATAAAAGATATAAAATAGAAGATAAGCAAACATGTAGACGATAACCGGCCAGCAGCCAGCCAGCCAGCCAGCCACAACGCAGCCGGTGTCGCAGCTGCGCAACAGCCCTTTTCTTTTTTCTCTATAAAATTGCAAATTGCAAAATTACAAGCAAATTACAAATTACGCAACTCCCCCCGCCTGACTGAGTAATGCTCAGAATAGACAAAAAACTGCTCTTTGTAATCAAAAATCAAACCAGAACCTGTTGCCACTGCCCAAAACCTTACTCCTTACTGCTTTCCACTTCACATCCGCCCAGAACAACAGATTAAAACATACCTGACAATATCTCATCATCATAGTATTGTCATTGCATAAAGAGACAACTCCATCATCCACAAGTCTCAATTCCATCCTACACTCCACCCCGCACAAAAGCAGAAGCAACAGACAATATAAATAGCTCAATATAGAAGTTTAAAAGTTTCTGCATAATATATATAATAACACAAACAAAGTTGAAACATAATTTCTTTTATTTTCTCTCAATTCATTATCTTTATTTAGATTAGTTTGAATCCAGATACATATATAGAAGGTTAGAACAGAGTATTTCTTTAAAATACCTATTTTATCAATTGTTTATTGCTATAATCATATTATTTATTTCTTTTTTTTTACTCCACATCTGCTAATCAGTATACTATATCTTGAACATTGTTATCAAGCTTTCTATCTTGCTATTATATTTCCACATATATATATATATATATACCATTGCTTGTTTATCGTATAGATTATCAGAAAAAAATTATATCAACATATTAATTACATTCACATAGGATATTCAATTGTTGATATATTATATTAAAATCAATTACATTAAACACACTTCAGCATTCAAATGAATATACGAAATATATCTTCAAATAATATTAATAGTCCTAATTCAACTAGTAAAAATACTACACTGCAAAATACGAACGACTTTAATACAACTCTTAATACGATTCCATTTAATAGCAATAATCAAATAAATACAAATTTAAACCTAAATTTAAATTTAAATTCAAATTCAAATTCAAATATAAACTCAAACTTAAACTCAAATTTAAATTCAAAACCTTCAATTGTTTTACCTTTAAATTCAACTAAAAAAAATAGGTTACAGACGATAATTAAATCTACTCCACCAATTCAACAAAAGAGACATAGTTCTCAATCATCGATTAATAATAATCAGTCCAATAAAAGAAGTAGTGCATATTTCCCTATTAACGCATCGCCACCTAACGCTTACTATATTTCAAATCAACAACAGCAGATTCTTCAACAACAAGCAACACAGATTTCTACCCCATCTCCTCAACAACATCAACAGCAACAACAATACCACACAAATCCTGTAATTGCTACACAATATCCATATTTAACTCCTTATCAGAATCCATTAAATAATTCTTTTAAACCAGTTTATTATAGACATAGCAACACTCCAACTATTGCTACAAGTTCAACAAATAATTTTACAAACAATATAAACACTGTTAGTAATTTAAATAATAACTTTACTCCAACTTCGTTAACACCAAAATTACATTATCAGTTATTACAATCTACTGTTAAAAAAACTTCTAATTCTATTTCAAATTTGGATCTTACCGCAAAGAATAAGAATATATCATCTAAAGTTTATCCTACTGATTTGTCATCAAAATATCCTATAGATCAAGACCAAATTAATTATTACGTTAAGAACTTTAGCACGAAACATCAACATCAACAACCACTTATACAACAACAACAACAGCAGCAGCAAAGCTTATTGTCATCTTATCCAAATAATTCTCCGGCGCAAGAAACATTAGTAGGTAATTATAATTATAATAGAATGTCATCTCAATTTAACCAGGAAACTCCAAATAATACAAACATAGTAGCAAACCAACAACAACAACCAAAATCACAACAAATACAACAACAACCGCAACAACAACCGCAACAACCGCAACAACAACCGCAACCACCAATACAACAACAACAACAACATGAAATAACGAATGGTCAAGTACATTATACGCAGCAACCAGTACCAACAGTACCACCTCCACCCCAACAACAACAGGAGCAAGATAAGTCGCAAATCCCACAGCAACAACAGCAGCAGATGATAATGACCGAGGAAGAACAACTTTTAATCTCCAATTTACAGGAAACATATAAGGCTATTCTCAAACTAGAAGTTGAAACACAACAAGGATGCGCAGAAGTAAATCATAAATTACTTGCAAACAATGCCGGTTCTGAATTAAATAACGAACTTTGGACAGTTTATAAAAAAGTTGTACAATTACTTGATAATTACTATGATTTTTTACTTTATGCATTATCTCCATCATCTACTAAAACCGGTCGTCCATTGGTTTCTAATTATAGAATTTTGAAAAGAATGTGGGTTTACGGTGTCGTTGCATTCTTAGAAGTTCTAAAGAATGTAGTTTCTATTTTTGTTGAACATGAAGTTTGTGCATGCTTTGTATCATATTCTTTTAATATAATAAGTTGTCTTACAGATCCAGAATTAGGTATAGAATGTTGGTGGGCAGAAAAAATAGGTGATTTAAGTAGAATGGCTATTGCATTATATCCTGCAAGATATATGGATTGGAAAACTTCATCTATTTTTTGGTATCAAGAAGCGATTAAAACTCAATTTGGTCATGGAAAAATTTATTATCATATGTGTTCAGTTGAAAATGATAATTTAGAAGCTTTAATGTTAATTGGAAAAGGTGTTAATTGCAGAGATCCTTTTGTTCCTACTCAACAATATTTAAGAATGATTGTTGATAATGTTTGTTCACAAAGGAACATGTTAACAGCAATTGAAATGGCAATGATTGATTTTGTTAAAATTCATAAGATTCTTTTACTACCAACTTATAGTATGAATCAAGAAATGATGAATATAGTTTCACATTATTCAACAAATTTTGGTGTTGATAATCAAAATATAGATTTTTTTCAAATTAGACCAAATTGCTCAATTTCAATTATTAATGATAAAGTAACATTTTGGTTTCAAAAAGGTCCTAATTTTGCATTATCCAATATTTATCATTTGATGGGATTTGGTGTAAGCTCTAATCCATTTGCAAAATTATTTGATTTACCAGATGCTTTAAAGGAAAGAAAAGATAAGAAAGATAAAAGAGAAAAAAGAAGAAGGTCAAGAAGTGATTCTGCTAGTATATTAAGTTCTGGAAATAATATAAATTTACTTGATCCAAGTGATCCTGAATTTTTAACTAATTCATCTGCTTCTAATCTTGATGAAAAATATTGGTTTTTATTATTAGATCATATTAATAAAGGTGTTATTGAATTATCAATGAAAATGTTAAAACAATATTTATCTGGTCCTGTTCAAACTTCAGCTCCACATGCAATTGTTTGGTTATACTTTCTTATAAGCGTTTGCAAATCTATTAAATTATATCCATCATCTAGAGCAATATTTATTAAATTATTACAAGTTATATTTCCATGGAAAGTATTAGTATTATATCTTAATGATATTTTATGCATTGTTAGATCTGTACCTGAATTAAGATCTAGATATAAGTTATTATTATATAAAGTTGTTTCAAGTAGTAATGAAAATGAATTGTTTGATATGTTTGGTATGAATGAAACATTATTTGAAGTTTGGAAATGTTGGGGTTCATTATGGTTTGATAGAATTTCTCCAAAGGGTGATTATATAAACGTTTTTGAAACCGGTATTAAGAATAATATTTTTGATTCTCCTCTATCAGGTGTAACTTATAATTGTCATGAAGATGGTGAACGTTATATTAGAATTTTATTATTAGGTGGTTATATATGTGATTATTTCCCTGAATTTGGTTTGAAAAAATCTGATAATATTTTTAAGTTTGAATTTCAAGGAGATGTTGTTACTACAAATGAAAATAATATGACTTATTTTACATATTTTATTAAAGATCCAAGATTATTACCATTGATGAAGTTTTCTGGTTATGTTTCCAATAATAAAATTAAGAAATCTACTAATGAATCATCTGATAAACATTACAGCGTAGAAGGTACAAATGGATCGAATGCATTAGAAGAATGTGATGAAGATAATGAAGGAGAGAATATTGACGATGAAGATGAAGTTGAAGATGAAGATGAAGAGGAAGAGGAAATTGAAGAAGAGGAGGACGAAGTCAATGATGTGCTGGATGAAGAAGAAGATGAAGATGAAGAAGAAGAGCGAGATGAAGATGATGACATTGATACCAATACCAATACTACTACTACAACCAATACTACAACGACTAATAAACCACCACCGAATGTTAATGTACAAATACCATCAGTGATATTGAACCATAACAATTTTAATTTTACCAAATGGACAGGTGAAAATGATTCCCCTAAATTACCAATGTGGGATCACAATTCATATGGTTTCATGACCGATTTTATTAATAATCAATATCCTGCTGTTTTAGCACATCGCTCTTCATTAGAATTATTATCATATGGACAGAATGAAGAAAATGGTGAAGACAATGAATATGAAGAAGATTCTGAAGAATTTGATGAAAACAACAATAGTGATGATCAGTATCAAGGTAACGAACAATACGAAGTTACATCTGAAGGAGGATCTGTTAATGCCAATGCACCATTATCCAGACATCTAGCAACATCATCAGATGCTGGAGATAATTTACATTCAATCAAACCAATACTTATCAGAGGTGATTTAGGAGATTTTATGGATACTTCAATTACATTCATTTCATTAGATACAAATGTTTGGTTAAAACATTGTGGTAAGATATTTAAATGTGTGAGATCTAAAATATTTAAATTGGCTATCCCATTAACAGTATTTCAAGAACTTCGATCTTTAAGAAAGTCAAATGACAGTTTGGTTGCAGAAAGTGCTACACGAGCGGTGATTATTGCGAGACAACTTTATGCTGAAAATGTAGCATTAGCAATAAGAGCAGATGGTACAACAGCCTCACATATTAACGAAACGAGAGAATTTGAACAAAATGAAAATTGGAGATTAAATTCAGATGAATTAATATTACAAAGTGTGAAACGTAATGACTCATTTGGTAAAAGTCTATGTTTAGGATATGGTTATTCTGTTGGTGAATTACCGAAACTACCGATATTTGAAGAACCAAATAAGATTGCAGGAATTTATAATGGTTCATACAGAGGGGGATATTCTAAATCAGATTTTCCAACATCTTCTAACCTACCGCAAGCTGCATCATCTTTATCTGCTGCTATTCAAGAACAAGTTCAAAAAGAAGATTTTTATTACAATGGCTCAAGACCAAATATTAAAATGGATGGTACTCGTGGTGAAACATTGCGTCCTTTGTTCATAGCATCCAAACATACAATGTTAAGCAAGTCTGATGCCACTGAATTCAGATACAATATTATCATTACAGATGATCATGATATGTGCTTAAGAGCAGAATCTGTTGGTCTTAAACAATTAAGAAGTTCTGAATGGTTCAAGATTGTTGACAAGATTTCATTCGGTCGTTGTTATGATTAGTTTTTTGTATGCTTAGTTTTAATCAATTTTATTGGCATCCATTCATATTTTATATACGTAACTTATATATATCTAATCTATAAATTTTTACAAGCAGTAAATACTAAATACCATTAAACCTGAATGTGTTTTTTTTTTGGATCTATATATATACGTGACAACAACGTAAATTAAAAAGTAGTAATAATTAATAATTGTGGTTACTTACTTTTTCTGTTAGTTCTGTGTACATCTCTCTTCTACGCAAATTCCCCCATCATATATCAAACATAACCGAGTTACGAAATTATTTGTTTAAATTAAAGATGATATAACACATATTCAAAGCAGTTAACATGTTCATAAAGAAAATTCTTGATATTCGGAAAAGAGAGGCGCTGACTAAGCGAAACTGTGGAGTCTAAAAAGATTAAAATATCGAATCACTTATTAAGTTAATTATTGTGTGGCATATCTCTCCTTTTGTGTAGTATATTATTCTCTCTTTCTTTTACCTTTTAGAAGAAAAACAACACAACAACAAATATAAATACATAACTACCACAATTATACAATGACCGACTCCAAGCCAGCTTCCGAATGTATGTATGAATAAGATGAACAAAAAATGAAATGGATCATTATACATACTCAACAAACCCCGAACATTTATATGAATGACAAATACTAACATGTATGATTTTCTTTTTTCCTAACTTTTAATATATATAGCATGTCCAGCAAAGCCAAAGCCATGTTGCGTTTGCAAACCTGAAAAATCAGATAGAGATGAATGTCTTTTAATCAATGGTGTTGATTCTCCAAAATGTACCACCTTAATTGACTCATACAAATCATGTATGAAAGGTTTCGGTTTTGAAATCTAATAAGCATCGGATATAAATATAATTTGATATTCTACTATTATTAACAAAAAAAAGACACTTAGCACTCTTGTTTAAAACAAAATTTCATGTATATATGTATATAAATCATATTTTATAGACCTTCCTAGATAGCTTTAATCCGTTAGCTGTACCACCCTTCCGCCTAGCTACAATCAATCTAATTGATGATTTGGTTTAATTTAAGTTAATTTTGAATTTATTATAGATTAAATACGAAGCTATATAAGCTATGTCTTTTTTTTAGATATATAGTGACATAATTAATTAATCGTCATCACCATGATTGTGTAAAATATAAATATTGTGAATTAATGTCAAAAAATAATCATAAAACTATTCCAAATAGTTAGCAACAAGTTCAACAAGTTCAGGTTCTTCACCCTTAACAACGTTCTTCATCATAACACCCTTAGAGCTCGAAGCAAACTTAACAATAGCCGCAAGTTTACCACCAGAGATGCTCTTACCAAATAATTTTAATGAGTGGTTCTTACCACTTATAACAACTTCAGTACCTTCAATTGGCATCATACTCATAGTAACAATTAATTTAGAAACAACTTGTTGTAAGTCAATACTATCTTCATCACCCAAGTTATAAACTGCACTTTCTTCATTACTCAATTCATCCCAAACATTAGTGAAGTTACTTATATAAGAAGGAATAACAAAATCACCAGGTGTTAAAGATAAATCTTCAATTTGATATTCATCAGGGAATCCTTCTTCGTCATCTTCAGCATCAGCATCTTTACTAATATATGCTAAGGTGTTATTGAATGTGGTTAATAAGTATTTTTCAGAATCATCTTCAGGTCTAATAAATGAACTATAAACCTTACCTTTACTTAGAGGAGAAAGTTTTTCAATAGGTAATGTGAATTCTTCAGTATATTCTTCAGAATCAATTGTAGATACAACATTAACATTTTCTAATAATATATCTTCAAGTGTATTTTCAATGCTATATTCAATAACAATATGTTTTTCAAAAACGTGTTTGATTGCGCTAACAACAAATTCTGTTTCCTTTTCTGTTAATTCAACACTAGCAGATGAATGTAATAATGCACCATATTCGCCAATTTCTGGTAATGCTGATAATTCATTTTGATATTGTTGTTGTAATAAGGTATATTTAGTAATATCAGAAATATTATCCAATTCTTTAACATCTTCATTAGAAGAAGAATCTGTACCTTTATTATCGGACTTACTATCAGTAATATCATCATTGATAGCACCAATAAGTTTTTCTTTATATTGAACAGCCATGTATTCTTCTTCAGACATCTTTGGAATTGAATCAATATTAAATGATGATTTAAAGGATGCTTTATCTGGATTTTTAACATATTTAGTTAATTCTTGTTCTAAAATTGGTAATGAATATTTGAATTGTGGAGATAAATATGATTTTGCTTCTGCTAAATCCTTTGATTCTAATAATTTTAATGATAAAACAGCTCTATCTCTAACTTCATCATCAACATCTTGTAAAGATCTTTTAAGTAAAATTTTAATACTATTATTCATTTCTTTATCATCAATTAAAGCAAATTTAGATAGAGCAATAACAGCAGATGATCTAACAATTGAATTTTCTAAGACAACTCTATTATAAATATATCTAACATAAGTTGATGGATTAGTTGCCTTTGGACCTTCATTACCTAATAAATGTAAAATTCTAACAGATAATTCAGTATATTCACAATCTTCAATAAATTCACATAACATTTCTAATGCAATTTCTTTAGATTCAGGTATAAATTTAATTATATCAAAAATAGCTTCAATAATAGAATTTTTAAAATTAAAACCACCTTCATCTCTTAAAACATCATCTAAGAAAGTTAACATTGATTTATATTTAGCAGGGAATTTTAATGATAAAGTTCTAATTGCATCAATAACAATAATTTTAAATTCATCAGAAATTTCATCCATAAAATTCGAGATTGCAGTAACTAATCTATCGACACTTTCTGCATTACCAGTTTTTAATAAAGTTGTAATTGCATATGTTGAAATAGATCTACTTTGATCACTAATTAATCTTTCTAATTCTAAGTTACAAACACCAACCATTTCTGCATCTTTAATAGCAACTTTATTTAAAATTCTAACAGCTGCAAATCTTGTAACAGTTCTTGGAACACCTAATAAAGATTGAAGTGTTGTAATTGCATGCATTTGTTGTTCAGCATTAAATTTTGATGAATTATTTAAAATTAATTTAGCAGCTTCTAATTCAACCATATCACTTTTATTATTTAACCAATTTACGAATAATGGCCATAAAGAATTAACAAAATTTGAATCATCTAAAATTAATTTTTCAACAAATCTAATCATTTGAACTTGTGCTAATGAATTAGTTAAAGTTTTTCTTTCAGTTAATTGTTGAATCATTTTAATTAATGACATTTTATCACTATTTCTAAATTGATAAATTAAAGCTAATGCATGATATTGATGAATATAAGTTGTATTTGGTGCTTTACTATAACCATTAAATTCATGTTTTGTGTATGATGAAGAAGGGAAAGTTTTATTTGCAGTAATTGATTCTTGTACTTCATTACTCCATCTTTTAACAACATCTTTTGCAACAGGTAATAAATGATATGATGAAACTAAAGCAGCTGATGAAATTGATTGATTTGAGTCAACAATACAATTTTTAAATAATCTTTCTGCTGCATGAATAGTAGAACCATCTAAGACTCTTGATAAAGTTCTAACAGCATCAGGTTTATAAACTGCATCACCACTTTGAATATCTTTCATTATTGAAGCTGTAATCATTAAAATATCATTTGAAACTGAACATAATTCTTTAATTGATAAATAAGCAATTTGTCTTAAAGCTGGATCATCATTATGAAATAATTTAGAGATTGAAAAAAATAAATTTGTACTTTCAACAGTGGGGAATGTTTCACCAGCGTAGAATAAACGTAAAAGTCTTGATAATAATTTACGACATTTCTTTGCTTGAATTGGACTTGCATTACAAGCTTGTAAACATTCTTGGTAAACAGTCATCTTATCGGGTAAGATAGAAGAATCCCCATCCTCATTCTTCTTGTATGTATGAGTCGACATGGTTTGGGTGATGATGGTGTCTAATGAAAGAGAATGTGTGTGTATGGTGAATGTATCAAAAACAATAAATTAGCAACAACCAAGTATCAGGTAGCATCGAATCATCAACACATCACATCCCGAGTGTTGTAGTGCCATTATAGTTTGTAGTGTACAACTGGCTTTTTCAAGTTACGCGCAACTATTTAAATTGTAGAATCAATTGGAAGTGGGAAGTTAAATTGCGCGTCGATCGTCGCAAACCTCGTCGTCCCTCGTCTCTCTTGCCTCTGCTGATATTATAATATACATGCATACAAATACTAAATACATCAGATATAAACTACTGTAAGTTCCGAAGAAGCATATCAAGACTTTGTTGAGCATTTTCATCCTCTTTCAAAACTTGTGAAAATGTACCATCTTTTAATTCAACTGGTAGAATCTTTTTTAATGTATTTCTAGCTTCCATATTATCAGTTAATCTTAAATAACATTTAATTAAATGTCTTAAAAATCTTGTTGTAGGTTGTTCAACAAGTTGCTTTACCATAGAAGCTAAAACTTTTGCAACTGCATCAAATCTATCATATGTTTGACATATATAATTTAAACCTGAATCATCTAATAATATTTTTTGCACAATAAAAATAGCAACAGTTTTATTTAATTCAGATGATGATTCCATAATTTTTAAACATAATGGTATAATTTCTGTTGTTAATAAAAATTGTATAACTTCTGGTGTATCATTCTTAACTAATGCTCCAATTACACCTAAACTGGTTAATCTTAAATATTCAAATGGACGTTGCTTTGAAGTTGTATTTAAAAATGGATATAAAAATAATGGAATTTGTGCTAATAAAAATGGACCTCTTGTTTCAGGATGGGATGCAATACATTGCATTAATGCTAATGCATTGCATACTCTATTTGATGCTTGTATTGTTAAATTTGGTGGTGATAATAATGGATAAACTGATACAATTTCAGCTAATAAACATGATATAACACCAAATGAATTCCATAATACTAATGCTAAATCATCATACATTTCCCTTTTCTTTCCTAATTCTAGTAATGCTTGTTCCTTGTTTGGACCATATGCAAATTCAGTTATCCAAGAATAAACCATTTTATCATTGACAGATGAATTAATTGCACCTGTACCACTAGTACTATTATTATTGAGTTCATTTTGATTTTCTGTACTTAAGTTAACTTCACCAGCATTAGCACTGTTTGTGGGCTGCTGTCCTTGTATCGAGTTAAGCATATTTGATAAGTTGAATGGAAATATAAATCTAAGTATCTAGGTATATGAATCTTTCACAAACGTTTGAGTTATAAAGTGCTTGTTAGATGTGTCCTAGTGACTTAGAATCGATGTTGGCTCAAAACTCCAAACTCAAGAGCGAATGAGAAATTAAATGGAATTTTTTCGTTTTGTGTGGTGTGTGGCTACATAGAATAGATTGGTTAAAATAGACACGATGAAGAGTACCCCCACCCATTAGATTATTCATAACAGAAAGCAGATTATAAAGATGAATACAATTAAATAGAATTAAATGTCTATGTGTCAGAGAAAAAAAAAGAACAAAAAAGAACATAATTAAAGTAAAATGAATCTATTATATATATGGTTTTGATTAATGCGTAAAAAAGGAGAGGATAGAAGCTTTATTTAGCAACAGATTCTTCAGGAATGACATAGTTATATTTTTCTCTAGCTTGTTCCAAATATTTCCATGGTTTACCATTTGGACCTCTAATCATAACATCCATTCTAGCGTGATCATCAGTATTAACATCACCTAAGTAAATATCATTTATAGCTCTAAATCCAAATCTTTCGTAAATTGGTAAATTTCTAATTGCAGAACTTTCAAGGTAAATTAAGGAACCTTTTGGATCAACATAATTATTAATTATAAAATCAAATATTTTCCTTACATTACCTTTACCTCTTGCAGCTGGAGTTGAACCAAGATAAACTAATGTCCAAGTATTTTCACCATTTTCAGGATCCATTGCCATAGTCTCTTCATAATAATCATGTAAAACTTTAAATAAAACACCGAAGACTCTTCTTCTACCTTCTGCACCAGTTATCCATGCCAGTTTAGCAAAACCTGACCTTATAAGTGTTAAATAATCATCTAATGAACCAGAATCTGGTTTAACCCAAACAGCAACAGATTCAAATGTATCACTATTTTCTTCATTATCACCTTTCACACCAACAACTAAACCTTTCATTATATGTGAAACAACATATGATTCATAATATTGTAATTCAACTTGCTTTTTCCTTTCAGGATCATTCTCCAAATGACGAACAACATAATCTGCAACACCATCATCATGGAAACATTCCCATAAAGTTCTAGCAGCCTTTTTAGCATCTTGGTAATCTAATATGACAACATTTTCTTTACTCATTTTTTTTGTATAGATATATTTTATTTATTTATTTATTTGTTTATGTATAATAATAATTTGTTTTAATGAAAATAGACATCAAATTAACGGTTAAGTATTATCTAAAAAGGGAACTCAGCCATCTTTAAACACTTTAAATACTTTATAGCTTATGGTTTGCAGTATATTTTGTATCCTTTTCCCTTGTCTCTTCCCTATCGTTAAAGATTTAACAGCTTTGCTTACCCCGGCTAAGAACTTCCCATTTGGAAAGACAGCGATGCCTGCAGCCTGCACTTTGCGTTTTGAGTCTTCCGCGGTGTTCACCTTTCACCTTATTCCCCGGGCGATACGTCACCGTCTCAAGCTTCCCAATGAGGATTCCGGATTCCCCAACCGCCTCGTGCGACAGCATCGACAGCGCCTGTTTTCTCTTTCTGGCGATGCATTAGTTGCCTAATTGGGTAACTATTGACAATAGACAATTAATATTATAGCAGTTGAAGTTTTGATGGCTGAAGACTAAAGCGAAATATGAAATTTGTTGTACAGATACATATACATATACATATACATATATATTTATAAAAGTATGTTCTTATATATAACCAAGTTAAAAATTTGGTTTATTCATTATCTAATAGTCATTACTTTACCAATTTCTTTACCTGATGTAGATGAATTAAATACATCCTTTTCTACTTCAGGTTGTTCATCAAATAATTTCCAAAACTTAAGATTTTCATCAGCTGCAATGGTAGCAAGTATCGTATTATTTGGTGACAATTGACTATTTAATATACGACTTTCATGTGCATCAACAATAACACCTGTCTTTTGAAGACTTGGATAACTATAAACAGATATTTCATTGTTTGGAAATCCATGAGTTGAAACAATTTCTTTACCAATACCATTAGAATACCCCCAATTTAATGAACTAACTTGTGAATCTGTTTCAATAGTATTAATTCTTGATCCATTATTAGAATTCCAAAAATGAATCTTTTTACATGCACTACCACCACCAGTTGCTAATAAACTAAGTTGAGTTGGACACCATGATATTGCCTTAACAGCTGCATTATGTGCAGTTTTAGTAAATATTGGCATTGTATTACGACAATCCCAAATATTTACAATATTATCATTACCACCACTTGCTAATTGTAAACCATCCATTCTCCATTGTAAACCACAAACTTCCCCAGTATGATATTCAAGTTTAGCAGTGATATGATCTGAAATTCTAACATCATTATTTATAATTTCTCCATTTCTTGAACCTGATGTAAGAATATGATCATTCCAATCTTGAATTCCAATTCTTACATTACCACAATTCATTGTACGTAATTTTGTTGTTGATTCAATATCCCAAATTTCAATATTACCATTATCTAATCCAATTGATAAATAATAATCATCAGGTGACCATTTAATAGATGTAACAATTGTTTCACATTCTGTTATTAAATCAACAGATCCACTAGTTGCATTCCAACAATATACTGAATTATTTAATGCAATTGCTAAAATATTTTCATTTGACCATGATATTAAATTTAAATAAAAATCATCAACTAATCCTGGTGCATCCAGAACTTTTTCTGGACATGAAGGAATTTTTTTCATTCTTGCTTGTGCAGCAGAAGTTGAAATCATTTGTCTTGTTTTAAATTTACAATTCATCATATTGGAATTATTAGATGCGACTTTCCTTAATGAATTATGATTATTACCATTTACTTTACTTTCTGGTGGAGCAGGTTGAAATTGTAAAATTCTTTGTCCAACTTCTAAACCACATGCTTCTGCAACTGAATTTTGATATATTTTACTATTTTGTGATTCAATATGATCTAATGGCATTGCAAATGATGGTAATGATTTAGTCTTTTCAATTGATAATTTACCAGATGTTGATTGTCTAGTTGGTATAAATCTATCTAAAATTTCAATAGTATTTGTTCTACGAAGTTTTCTTGCTGAAGATCCTAAACTTGTAGTTGATTTATTTTTAAGTTTAGAAATCCTAACACTTTCATCATTATTATCATCTAAAAATGTTCCTGTGTGTAATGAATTTAAAGATTCAGTGTCATTATCAGCTTTTTTAGTGTATCTTTCATTAAATAAATCCCCAAATGTTCTATGTCTCGATAATGCTGAATTAGAATAACTTGGTCTTCTGTGGAACGAGGTGTTTCCAAAGTTGCTATGTTTATTAGAAGAAGAAGTATTATTATTATTATTGTTGTTGTTAGTTTTTGGAGTAATACTAGTAGATGATGAAGTTGTAAATTTTGAATTTGATTTTAAATTCATTGTAGAATTCCAATCAGAATTAACAACATTAAAATTAGGTGATAAAATTCCTTTAGAACCTGTAAAAATGGAATTTGTACTTTGATTGATTAAATTGGGACTTGTGTTACCAAAAACTGTTCTATGATATTTTGCATTTTGTGAGTGTAAAGGTGTCTTTTTAACTGGTGATGTCATTATTATTAATAATTGCTGTGTTTATAATTGATAAATAAAAGTGAGAGTAGTGCAGTGAATAAAAATAAAGAATGAAAGAAAGCAGTTGGTTAAAAAATATATTAAATGTTGGATAAAGCAAAAAAAAGGAAGTTGTTGTAGAGTAACAATAATCAGTTGAATTTATAGTAAGGATTAAACGAAAATATGGTATAGTATAAGAAGAAACGAAATTTTATTCTTCTTAATTTAACCAGAGAATCAAGAATCGATAGCTGTAACCGTAACTGTTTATATTGCAAGTGTGTAAACGTATATAAAGATATAGTTTATGAGTGGTTGAATATTTGAAGAGAGATGATCAATAATTTGATCTGTGAAAAGCAGAGTGTGTACAAGTCCAGAAGAGGCTAATAAATGTGATACATTGTAACAGAAGAACAAAAACACTGCAAAACACTGCAATACACTGCAAAACCTGTTAAAAGAACAGAGAAGCCCTAGCCTGAAACTGAAACCCAAACCCCAAACCCCAAACCTAAAACATAATTAACAATTTACAATTATTTATTGTGCGTGTGCCTTTTCTGTTTACACTTGGCCCAAAAGGGTAATTTCCTAAAACGATTCATGATCCAGTTGATGCTCGGTGTTCGATCCCAGCTTCTTCATGGGCAAGCGTCGACGCGTCGATGTTCACAGCGCACAGCGGCACTTGCTACTTTTGGATTTGCGATCATGCAGCAATTTGTCGGTCATGTGCCATGTCTTGGTTCCTAGTTTTGCTTTTTCAGGAAGTATATCCATGTCGATTATCCATCCACTGCTTTCTGAATTTTGCTCTTCCTTATCTATTGATCTTAACTCCATCTCTCCTCCTATTTTCACTGTTTACCTTCCTCTTATCCTTTCTCTTATTATTCCACATAATTTACTATCTAATTACTTAACTAATAATGGTCCATGACGCTGAATACTTACCAGGACAAGAAACAGATATTTCCTCTGTTTTACAAGGTGGATACAACAATCCTTTACTTAGAGCATGGCAACATGAAAGACAACTTGAAAAAAACATGTTCATCTTCCCACTTTTCATTTCTGATGATCCAGAAGATGAAACTGATATCCCTTCTTTACCAAATATTAAAAGATTTGGTGTTAAAAAATTAATTCCATATATTGATTCTTTAGTTAAGAAAGGTCTTAAATCCGTTATTCTTTTCGGTGTTTTATTAAATGATTCAAGTAAAGATCCTGAAGGTTCAGCAGCAGATGATCCAGAAGGTCCAGTCATTCAAGCAATTAAAACTTTAAAGAAAAATTTCCCAAGTTTATATGTTATGTGTGATGTTTGTCTTTGTGAATATACAAGTCATGGTCACTGTGGTATTCTTTATGAAGATGGTAGTATTAATACTGAATTATCTGTTCGTAGAATTGCCGCCGTTGCTGTTAATTATGCTAAAGCAGGTGCTGATTCAATTGCTCCATCTGATATGATTGATGGTAGAATTAAAGCTATTAAAAGAGGTTTAATTGATGCTGGTTTAGCTCATAAAATTTTCCTTATGTCTTATGCTGCTAAATTTAGTGGTTCATTATATGGCCCATTTAGAGATGCAGCAGGTTCATGTCCATCACATGGTGATAGAAAATGTTATCAATTACCATCAGGTGGTGCAGGTTTAGCTAGAAGAGCTTTGATTAGAGATATGAGTGAAGGTACTGATGGTGTTATTGTTAAACCATCTACTTTTTACTTAGATATTGTTAGAGATGCTGCAACAATTTGTAAAGATTATCCAATTTGTTGTTATCATGTCAGTGGTGAATATGCTATGCTACATGCTGCTGCTGAAAAGGGTGTTGTAGATTTGAAAAGTATTGCATTCGAAGCTCATCATGGTTTCTTGAGAGCTGGTGCAAGATTAATTATTTCTTACTTCACTCCCGAATTTTTAGAATGGTTGGATGAACCTGTCTCATTATAAATGATATGCTTTTGATTTACGCTACGAATACAGTAATTTTTACAATACCATTATAATATTTAATATCTATTACCTGTACATAACCAATTATAAAAAAATAAGTAATTACTTTTGATATCTCATATACTTTATGCTTTAAAATTCAACAAACAACTATGCCAATTGTGAAACTCTGTTATCGTTTTCCTCTTCTTCTTCTTCACCTCCTATCTCTTGGTCTTCATTTGTTATTATATTTGAAGGTACAACAGGTATTGAATCCAACTTTTGTTTTACCTTTGTCGTATCCTCTTTAATCACTTGAGGAGTAGATTTTACAACACCCATTTCAATTTCTAATAATCTCAATTCTTCATCTACCTCATCCTCTTCACCGTTAGTTAATTGTGTACCCAATCTCTCACTTAATTCATTTTGATAAGCAATTGCATCAGCAGTATCATCCATAATCTTATCTATTTTTTCAATACTCATTTCATTGTTAATTTCCTTTAAAACTTTATTTCCTTGTTCTAAACCATACAAAACATCTTTTTCTATAAGTTTAAATTCTATTGTATCTATCAACTCTTCAAGAGTATTTATTTGACGTTCTAAATTATTTAACAAAGATTCTTGTCTTTTCTTCTTTCGTAGTGTCAACTTTGCCTTTTCAAGCTCTTTAGATTTAATAAATTTCTTAGCTAATTTGGTTTCATGATTTATAATTACTTCAAGTTTTTGTTTAGATTTAAAAACTTTATCCCTCTGAAGCTTTAATTGCAAAACTGCCTTGTCATGCGCAGTAATCTTGGGATTGGAATGAGAAGTGCTAGATGTTGTATTTCCCATGATTAATAAGTGTGTGTGTTAGTTTATCTCATATATATATATATTCCATTCACTTTGCCCCCTGCTAGAAGCACACATTGCTCAAGTCTTATGTCCTATCAGTCAATTATCTACCCGTTTAATACATAATATACACAGCTTACACAGCCAAAACAATTTTTTGTGTGCACGCGCTATATTTTTCATTATCATGAATTTTGAATTTTTCAATTTCTAAAATATTTTTCTTCACTGTAACAATTTTTTTTCTTTCTTTCTCAAATTTATTTGTTTTCCTGTTACTTTCGTATAAAATTAAAGTTATCATTACCAAATCCTTATTTGTTTAACAAATAATTCAATGGACTCACAGAAATATTTGGAATCATATGGTTGGACACCAGGAGAGGCACTACAAAAAGGTGGGTTAAAAAAGCCAATTCTTGTATCACATAAATTTGATTTAAAGGGTATTGGACATGGTGCTAAAGAAAGTGCATCATGGTGGGAAACTATTTTTGATGGGCAATTGAAATCACTGGATGTTAATAATAAGGGTGAATTTTCTAAAGATAAAGAGAAACAAAAACAAATTGAACGTGAAGAAATTAAGAAAAATTCTCCATTGTACCAAATGTTTGTTAAGGGAGAAGTATTAATGGGTACTGTAGATAAGGATGGGAAAAGAAACACCAAACATGCTAAAAATTCCCATACTAGTCATAGTGATGGTAGTAATGGCAGTAAAAAGAGAAATGCAGAGACGATGGAAACTGGTAATGATGGAGAACAAGAGCAGTTGGTATTTTTTTACAGTAGCGATGAAGATGATGAAGATGCAGATAAAAAGGAGAAGAAAGAGAAAAAAAAGCGTCGGAAGGAAAAGAAAGAGAAGAAGGCAGCAAAGAAAGAAAGACGGGCTGCTAAAAAGGAAAAAAGAGATAAAAAGGCAGCCAAGAAAGCTCTCAAAAAAGCTTCCACCTAGAATTCCCGGATTAGGCAACTAACTGCTCTGTACCAGCTTACCAAATTCATGCTGTTAGATTAAAAAAAGAAGTTTGGTCTCGTCTCCCTTGCCGTATTTGGCAGAAGAGAAATAACTAGTAAAATGTGAAAATGATGTGAAAATAATGCGAATCGTGAAACCTGAAACCTGATTTTAATTGCGGATTGTTCTCGATCTCTGATCTATCATCTATTCATTTTTAGATTGCATGTTTGCATCGAAAAGACAAGCTGTCTGTGTGCATTCTTTGTTCTTTCTACTTTACTCTTTCCAACCATAAGATAAAGCTGTTCTGCCTCTGTTGATATATATATAACCCTCCGCTATAAAGTATATAGATAAACATAGAAACTTAATATATGTATACAACATAGCAATATTTTAAACCCTAAATCAATTCACTATTTAACAAAAATAGAAATTCTGATATATATATATACGTCAAACTGTTCGATTCAGATACATTCAAATTCAATAAAAGATAAACTGACTACATTGTTTAAGTCATGCAAAACTCCGATAACAACTCTCATTTCACTTATCCTACTTATATTATTAATAATACAACTTCTCCAAATCAAGATTACAACAGTTATGCTTCCATTCCAAAACCACAAAATTACACTCTAAATTACACACAAAATCATCATCCACACCAAATTTCACATAATCTTCCACAACAACATCAAAATCATTCCACACCTAATATACCTATATTTTTAGATTCCCAACTCCATATAATTGAGAAGCCAAAGGAAACAAATTTTCCGTTTTCGAATCACTCATATTCTACACAATTAACCCCGTATAGTCCTTTTCAAATGCAAGCACAAGTACCAATGTACACAAATTCTCAGTGTGTTACAAACAGAAAGCAGATATCTAATAGTAATAGTTCAATAATAACTGATTCTACACCAATGTATGATTTTAGCTCACGAAACTCAAAATCGGAAGGTGTTATTGACAAGTATTCCTTTAAAAAGAATTTGAAAAAACAAAATTGGTCATCTGCTTCCAATAGCAAAGTACTGAAATCTTCTTCACAACAAATTAAATCTAACAGAAACCATTATTCAACCATGGCACCTAATGATGATGCAAATACTTCACATAATTCAGTTATACCAACCACTTCTCAATCATTATCTTGCATTCCTTTTAAAAATAATGTGAGTTCGTCATCAACTAAACCAATATCTGACATCAATTTAAAGATTATAAATACACCATCTATTGATAACCAAAAAAAATTATCTCCTAGCATTCATAAATCAGATGCATCGTTAGATATCATGACTGATTTTACAAAAGAAGATATAATTATTATTAAAAATCTGCTTTGCTATGCTGAAATTCACAAATGGAAATATATTTCTAATAAAGTTTCTAAATTTAGATCTAAAAAGCTGAATGCTGAATACTGTATTAATAAATTTCATTCAATGTATGGATTACCATTTAATCCTAAAAATAGTCCTTTGCATGCAACTTATTGTTTGAAGCAGTATAAAGAAAAAGAAATCCAAGAGGAGAATATTGAAGGTATGCTAGGTTCTTCTATTCCTTACATCCTCTCAAATAATGGGTGCAGTTCTTTTGATCCATAGTATTCCATATTTGCTATCATGAATATGTTTATGATTATAATTTAATTGACAATTTGAAAACTATTATATATATTTATATTGGTTATGACTTAGGTAAAGTTTTGTAACATCATATAAGGAAAATGAAATCTAAAATTTTACATCTATATGATGAATAGAAACGGAACCATTGAATTTTGAAAATTAAAATTAAACCCACAAAATTGTATATGTTCCCTTTTTTGAAATAATTTTTATCTTTTATTTTATGTTTGATCTAATCTATATGACATTATTTATTAGTAATAGATTATTGCATGTGATTCTAATATTTTGGGTGTCATATATTAATTGTTTTCAAACTTTTTGACTAAAATAAATACAGCTTAGCAAAGTTACAATGATATAATTTTTTACGTTGTTAAATACTAAATAATTACTGCATGTATTGCTACTTGCTATCCTGATGAATAACAATAAAAATGAGATAAAGTTCTCTTAAATAATTCATGTATTAGTGCGCCACATCAACTAACTCAATGTTGTGGCGGTGAATTGTGATTTTCATTTTCGTAACTAAAGATGAGAAAGCTATTGAAAAGAACATACCATAATCTTTAAGGTGTCAGGAATATATCTTGAATTTCTACATTATCAATCAAGATTAATTTTATATTACCACCATAATATCATGTTTAAGTCATTTTCTAGAAGTCTTCATACTGTTACATCTGGAACAAAGTACACTTCTGGATATAAAAAGTATCTTACAGATGGTAACCATAATGTTCAATCTTTCTTTCATGATGTACCTATCAATTTCAATAAATCCAATGGAACTATAAATATGATTGTGGAAATTCCACGCTATGAACAAGGAAAATTTGAAATTTCTAAAGAACTTCCATTAAATCCAATTGTTCAAGATACAAAGAAGGATAAGATGAGATTCATCAATAATATATATCCATTTAATGGATACCCTTGTAATTATGGTGCTATTCCTCAAACTTGGGAAGATCCAACATTACCTATTGAAATAGGGGGCTCTAGATATTTTGGTGATAATGATCCTTTAGATATTTGTGAAATTAGTTCTGGCTTCACTCATATTGGTAATCAAAAAACTGTTAAGATTTTAGGTGCATTAGCTATGATTGATGATGGTGAAATGGACTGGAAGCTAATATCCATTGATATTTCTGATAAGTTAGCACCACAACTTAATGATATCGAAGACATTGAAATTCATATGCCTAACCTGTTGGCAGATTTAACCAAATGGTTTAAAAATTACAAGTTGCCAATGGGAAAACCAGAAAATCAATTTGAATTCAATGGTAGATGGTTAAACAAGTCTAAAGCATTGGCGATTGTTGAAGAGTGTCATCAAAGATGGGAATTGCTTGTCAACAAGAAAAGCACTGGCTCTAAACTTCCAACTGTATTCAACAACACCCTTGACAAAACCCCAGACTATTCCAAAGTGTCCCATGTTGACATTGTAACCTCTGAAACCCATCCGAGTCACGTGCCTGCCGAAGCACGTGACATTTACTATTACAAAAATTAAGAGCTCGCGCTGCAATTTTTTCTTCACCTTGTACTCAATTAATCAATGGTCAACAGTGTGCTTCATGCTCAACACATAAATTTTATAACCTTTCACTTTCATACCAAACATGTAAATAATACACCACAAATCTAGTAGAGACTTGTACTGATATATATATATTTATTTATATATAACACTGATATAGTTACATATACTTTCGAATCAGAAACTATTGAATAGTGTACATAATGTCTGTCATTCCAACTGCCGCAGATGTTACAGAGCTGACATTTGAAGATGACGATTCTGCATTTGTCGATGGTTCTTTACTTTATGTCAAGAAATCATCAAAGACAAAATCCACTGAACTAGCAACATCATATTCTTCAACTGCTACAGAATACAATACTGAAATTGATTTTATTTCAAATAAACTAGATCTAGACTCTGATGAAATCAGGAAACTTGTCGTTTTGTTTTCCAAGAAAATTCAAAATTGTCCAACTCATAATAACAACACAGTTCAACTATTTACTTCAGATAACAACACATGGTCTTCTTCATCCAATGACTTAACTACATATTTTATTTCTATGATATTTAAACAACAAATAAGATTTTATACTGCTTCATTAAGTATAATTAAATTTGAAAATAATATTCCATTGAAGGCAAAAATTTCAGCTAATGGTTACAATATTATTGACAATTTGATTCGTGATATAGAATTCCTCAATCAATTACAACATAAACTGCTGGTTTCTTCGAATATAGATTTACTAATTTCAAACAATTTAATTTCATTATTATTTGAAATGCTTAACTATTTTGTTCATATCATTTTACATTCAGAAAAAGGGTTTCAAATAAATTCAATTTTAAAATGGTTTAATTTAATGGAAAAAACAGACTTTTTAACTTCTTTCTCTATTATATCCATAAACTCATCATATGAAATCAAAGAATCCATAAAAGCATTATCTACAATTATCTCCTTACTCTTTTTAGACTTGGACTATAATTTTGGTTCATTGGACGATAATTCTACATTCATGAGTGATCCATCCAATTTAAATGATATCACCAATAGTTTATTGAAAACCCCAACAAATTCAATTGTATTATATGCATGGTCAATTATTCTTCATAGACAACACATTGTTCTAGAAATGAACAAGGAAGACAAAAAGGCTGTTGAATATGAAAGAAAACTATTTCAGAATAATAGTATTCAAAACATTGAATTAATGTATCTGAGCTTTGTTAATGAAGCAACTAAATTGAATTTTTGCAAATCATTAATAAATGTCAACAATTTGATTATATATGATCCAATATTACCAAATATTCTTGGTTCTTTTGTTATTGCATTTATCCCATATATTGAACCAACAGACGATATTATTGATTCAATCTCGTGTATCCTTAGAAATTGTTCAAATGATGTAATTCTTAAGTTTTTTGATAATACATTTACTAACGAACTTTTAATGTTACTAAAAGCAAAAATGCCATTATCCTTGAATTCTTATCTGAAGTTAATTTCAATTAATTCCAATCTTGCCGTTGAAGAATTAAGATTATTACCTTCTTTTATGACACATGTAAATTCAAAGGAATTATCATCTAAATATGCTATTGATGATCAACAACCTGAATTGATAAAGTTATTATATGACATGAAAATTAAATTGCCATTTGAACCAAATGATGAAATCTCACTATTAATGAAAATGAACACAAAGGCGCAAATCCTATCCACTTCAAAAGAAAAGGATGAAACTTTAATAATGTTTTTATATGAATACAATGGTTGGTCATTGTTAGGAAGGTTATTAAAGAACTTATCTACTAGATTATCTGTAGATGATTTTACAAAAAAGAATTCTAGAAGTGTCATAATTGAATTTTTGAATTACGTATTATTAAGCTTAGATCATGAAGTCATTGATCTAGTATTGAACTCAATGAATTCATTTGTTGAAGGTCAAGACATTATTGATGTTTTATTTAGAATTTTTGACCAATGTTTACAATCAAAAGATCCTGAAACTCTAGCTAGCTTAATTACATTATTTGATACCTTATCAATTAAAGGTTATTTAAATAGAATTTGGTCATTCATTTACAAATCAAATTTACTCAATTTTAAACCAAATGGAGGTCTTGTATTTGATATCTTAGATAAAGTTGAAATAACTTCTGGTTCTTATAGTTTTATTATCTGTTTGCTGAAATTAGGTAATACATTGTCTTCATTGTCTCTTAATATTGATGACAAAATCAATATCAACTTAAAGGCTCAAGTTATAGATTATTTTACAATATTATCAATTCGAACATTTGAAAATTTTTTGAGTTGGAAATATCAATTAGATCATGAAAAATATGAAATTGGAATTACTATTCTTAGATATCTATCCAAGATAATTGAAGTTAATGCTAACATCGTTAATGGCTCAACAAATGATATTTTCAAAGTTTATCAATCAAGTTACAAAAAGATTGTCAGTCTATTTCTTATCAGTGATCTTGATGAACTAAGATCTGTTTATCCATTATTATTAATGATTGATGAAGTTAAAAATCCTAATATCAAATTTACATCATCTTCAAAATCTGGTTTGATGTTCCAAACTTGGGTCGACGAATCTTTTGAATTCTCAACTAAGTTGATAAAGTTACGCAAATTTGTTGACCAATCACAACCATCTAATTTTGAAAAAGAATTGTTCCGTAACCTTATCAATTTTGTTAATATTTACTTATTTGATGATGATTTAAGAATACCTATTTTAAAATTGCTTACCAACCTTGTTTGTGCTGATTTTAACGATAGTGTACCATCAATGTTAACCCATTTAAGAGAAACTCATTCAATTATTTTGTTAAACTGTATATACCAAGGATTGTCAAGCAAACATTCAAACAGTGAATTAAAAATTTCTTTACTTACTTTCTTCACATCTATCATGGAAAAGAATCAAAAAGGTTTATCTTTATTCCTCATCACTGGCAAGTCTGTTCCAAATTCTCAGCCTTCCAGAGATGTTAAAGTTGGAAAATTTTCTTTATTTAAATTATTGAAGAATATCATTGTTGATACAAAGAATGACATTAATATATATTCTTACTATTTGTTAAATACCATGGCTCTTTGTATTAGCATATGGCATGGTCCAATTTCTGATTCTGAGGATTTAAGTTTTGTAAGGGTATTATTGGATATAATTAGCAAGAACATAAATGATTCAACCAAAGAATTGAAAAACTGGGATATTGAAATTATTTCTAAAGCAGTTGAAATTATTTCTTTATTTTTATTTGTTTCTCGTGGATCATGCAAAGAATCTGAAAAGGAAATTTTTGCTTTATTAAATTCACAGACATTTATTGAAACACTATCATTAAAATTTAGGATTAATCAAAAGGATGATCATCAATTAAAGAAAATATTAGATTCATTTAATCAACTCACCAATGGCAATTTCAAATTAAACCAATTTTTGACACTAAACAATGTTAACCATGATGAAATAAACACTGAATTTTATGATTTCAGGGTTCTTGATCTTATTTTCAAATCTGATGACGAAACTTGGAAATCAATTAAAATGCAATTAAAAGTGGTCAATCATGACTATCAAATTATAGAATCACAAATTCATTTAGCTAAATCATATGGTGGTTTAATAACATGTCTTTGTAACATTAATCCAAATGAGTTGAGTGTCACTTATGAAAAATTAATAGCTGAGTTACTAACAATTAATTATGAGGAAGGTATACCAGACCATTTGCATGATCAAATTTACAGAGGAAGAATTGAATTATCTTTTTTAATTATTCTAACTTTATCACAATCTAAGAAAACAATCTCTGATTCAATGTTAATATGTATTATTAAACCATGTTTAGAATTATTACAATCTAATGAAGTCAATTTAATTCAAGATTTGACTAGTTTGAAAGTTGACTATTATAAACCTTTATTGAGAATATTATTAATTTCTATTTCAATGATAAAAACTTCGACATTTATTACACGTTATTCATCTACCATTATTGAATTATTCAAAAATATTATTTGTAAATCTATCAATATATTATTTAACAGCATTAGAAAACATGCACTTTCTGTTCCAGCTTCTGAATTTGGTGATTCTAAATTAATTTCTAAACAAACTGATGATATTTTGATCATATTATCATTGACTCAAGAATTTTTTAAATTAGAGTTGAATGAAGATTTAGAATCTAATATTGCTAACATACTAATTCAATCCGGAGCATATCGAGCAATTGCACATATGTTTTCATCATCTCATTTGATCAACATTAAAGGTGATGAAATTTTTATTGATTATTCGATAGCATTCATATATGAATTTGTTCAAACTAAATTTGTGGCTGCAAAATTGTTGGAAAATGGTATTTTTCATTTGTTAACAGAATCACCTGTTGGATTAATGATTAAAGGAGGTCATATTACTTCATATTCAAATCATACTACTGTTGTAAGACTGCATAAATTATGGGTTGAAAGAATTTTACCTATTGCATTGATCATGATTTCTCATTTTGGAGATAATATATTGTTAGTTATTTGTCAATTTGCACTAACATTTAAAGAACAATTTAAATATGCCATTCAAGCATGGTTAGAAACTGACAGCTTGTTAAGTGCATTGATTATTGAAGAAACTGGACAAATTATCATGTTAGCTAAATTATTAAACAGTATGGATGCTTATAATTTTGTGAGTCAAGAATTAGGAAAACCTCTTAATGAAGTAAAATTAATTCCCGGTCTTGATTCACCTCAAGAAAGGAAGATTTTTATTGATGCGCTGTCTTATCTTTTGTCACATCCAAAGTACTTGGCTATGAAGATCACAACTGTTGAAGGTGGTCTAACTGTCGCTCAACTTACAGAAGAACTTAAAGCCCTTAAAGAATCTCTTTTAATGTAAAATTATTTAAGAAAATTTATAATAGTTTTGTAATAAATATTCACGGCATATAATGTTTATATATATATAAATAGAAAAGGGTATAAAAGGCAAATAAATATAACAGAAAAATTACTCTGTTATGGGGTTGTTGTAAGAGGCGGTGAAAAGAATTGGTCATTATGAACTTTTTTAAAAACTCTCCATTTCTCCTTATCGTATTCACCATAATAACCACTTGGCACTGAGTTATTGGAAATTGAGGATTTATTCGTACTACTAACTGCACTGAATACTCGTTGATTTTTCATTCTATTCAGACTAAAGAACTCATCAGTTGAATTTTTAAAATGTTTTTTATTATTAGAAGGTGATTTCTCTCTGATTTTGGCCTGCATACTTGGAGAGATCTCACCAAAGGATAAACTGAAATCATTACCCAAACTAATAGGACTACTACTTGATAAATCCTGCAAAGGTACTATAAGATCATTTCTAGTAGGTGAAGTAACAGACATTCTTCTGATACCAGATTTGGATGTGATAGATCTGATTGACGTTTTCTTTTTTGGTGATTTTCGAATTAAATTTGCTATATTTAAATCCAACTCAAAATCATCTGAAGTTGGAGCAATAGCTTCACTTATATGTTTTGAATTACGGGGTGTCAGCTGCAAATTATCTTTAAAACTTCTAAATCTTTTTAGAGGGCTGTGTGATCTAGATCTGGACTTTGTTTTGGACATCGAAATTGCAGAAAGTGAATTGGATTTCTGGTGTGTAATATTTAAATTCAATGATGAATAGCTTGACTTATTTTTTACATATCTATTATTAATGTTAGATGAAGACATGGATCCTCTTATTACTTTTGAAAAAGAACCACCCCTTCGTACAACTGAATTATTTTTAGAATTAAATTTTAAATTTGGCATAGATTGTTGCAATTGTATCTGTGATTGATGAGAACCATTTTCTCTTATTTCTTTATTCAATTCATCAAATAGACAATTGTCAAATTCACTGCCTAAAGATTGAATATCTAATGAATTGTCTTTCTTGTTATTGTTTGAAAAAAAAGTTTGATGATACTCTGATTTGTTTTGACCTTCTTGTGCTCCAATAATATCACTGTTTAAATTTCGCTTAAATAGGTTTTGTGAATTAATAGCATGTTCGTTTGTAACCAATTCTAAATTTTCATTCCATGTTTTTAGAGATATATTTTTAATTGAATTATTATGAAACTTTACATTTTCCGAGAAGTCTGGTATATTGATTGGTTCACAAATATTTAACATTTGTATTTCTCTATCCTCATCATATTGATTATTTTTTTCATCTAATATAAGATTACATTTTGAATTGTGGTAGCCATTAATTTGTGAAATATCATGTCTTGGAAATTGAAAACTTGAAGGTTTTAAAACAACTGATGCAACAGAATCATTGATATCATGATTCTTGTTTACATTGTTATTTGGAATCTCCTCTGCCTTTAACATTAAGGGAATATTATTTTCAAGATTAACATGGTTTAATAATTGAGGTTTTCTGAATAATATATTTGAAGAATCTAAATTTTGAAATTGATTTGTATTTAAATTTCCATTAGAATTGTCAGTTGTTACTGTAGTTTCACATCTACTAGGTATATTAAAAAGTTCTGCACACTGAAGATTAAGTTGATTGCATGCTTCTTTTGGTTTTGAAGTAGAATTTTCTAGTATATTTTGAGGATTCTTAATAATTGGTGATTTAATTGTATTTTCCATTTCTTGTTTTGAAACAAGGGTTTGGAGTGAGCTCTTGAGTTTAATTACACTATTTGTAGATGGAATTGAATGTGTTATTACTGATGGAATATTGGATACAGATTCTTTATATGTAGTCGCATAGCCTGATTCTAAGTCAGATGGAGATGGATTTTCATCATTAATGTTACTTATCAGTGAGTTATTTAGTAAAACATTTAAAAATATCACTGATTTAAATAATACTGAAACAATAAATATAGTAATGAATGAAAGTTTTAATTGACGCAAGTTTAGATTATTTACAGTCAAATTTTTCAAAATTATATTGTCAATCCAATAAATTCCAAGTGTTGTTGATGCAATAACACAAAATCTATTGAAAAAGTTAACGTAAAATATTTTGTTTGGTATAATCTTAAAATGTATAAATACTAAGTTTATGATAGAACATATTGAGGATAACCATTCAAATGCTGTGAATATAATTAATGGAATATCAATATCTGATTGTTTTGAAAGTATAGCAACTGACAACGTCCCACTTACTAAAGTAAGTATAATAGTACAGTACCAGCTGGTATCCTTTATATGTAATAAATCAGTCATTGTGATAGATCACAACCCTTGGAATAGAATAAAATATCAGTGAAATTGATTAAAATGTGACTGGTATTATTTCTTAAAACAAGAAGGTTTCAGTAAACAAGACGACAAAACTTTCGAAAACAAATACCGAAGATTGCAGTTTACAAATTACACTCTCAATTTAGGAAACCAAACCTCATTGCATGCTTATGTGTAGAGTTTCCATTTCCCACTACTTCACTTTTCACTCTTAACCTTATATATGTAACTGAGCAGCTAAGAAGTAATAAGCGTCTACAGCCTTCACTTTCTTTCTTATTTTTTCGTGTTTACAATTTACCCCATAGAGCAATATTTTTGATTATAAAATTTCCTAATGAGGAAATCCTCTGGCACTGGGCGCTGCTTCCAGATTCCAGATCAACTATCAACTATCAACAAACATAACAAATAACAAATAACATTAATAACAAAGAAAAGTAATAATGTAAGTTTATATCAACCACATATAGTTAAAAAAGCTTTATATATGTGATATATACTACTAGCTACTACAGTATATCTATAACTCTAACTTCTTTTTCACCAGGAAAAACAGTCTTACACTTTTTAAAGCAATGCCTTATATCTTCTTTTACAATCAAACGAATATCACTAAGGAATAAGTTGACTTCTTTTAAATCAAATTTAAGACGTTCATCGACATATAATGTCAAATGATAGCCTGATTGATCATTATATGAATATCTCCTCCAGCAAACACCAATGATTTCATATCCCAGAGTGTTACAATTTAATTGTTCTGTAATGAGTAATTCCATAATTTCACTCCAAACCTGTCTAGCATTGATGTATAAAATTACAAACACATATTCACCATGATTCTTAATCTTATGTTTACCATGAAATATTGGCAATTCATCATCTTTTAGAATATATAAATTTTGATTTTTTTCTTGAACGTAAAAATCTAAAAGTGTGTCAAAGTTATTTTTTATTTTCTCTAAATGTGTATAATTTGAAATAATCGTATAAAGATTAAATTTTGTATGTGATTTTTTATATTTATTGACAACGTTAATCCACAACTTCCATTTCTTATAAGGTTCAATATGTTTATTGTTTGTTTGCATTTGAATAAATTTGTCTACACCTAAAAGATTCATTTGTTGATTTAATTCCATAATTGGATTACTAATTTTCAGATAATGTGATTTTTTTTGTCTTTTTTTATTCTTTAATTCAAATTGCTCAAGAGATTCCTGTAAATGAAAAGATTTTATACTTAAACCAGAAATTTTACTTCCTCCATCCCTCTCAAAACGATTCATTCTATAATGTGAATCATAATTTTCCATATCATCATAAATTGATAGTTTGACATCATCGTTACGTGTCTGTTTTTTATCATCAGTTACAAGTGAGATATGATTTCCTTTTTGAATATAGTATTTACGTAGCAAAGTTCTGGTAAATGGATAATACAACAGATTATCTATATTTTCATATTGAAATAATGAATTTTTAAATTTACTACTACTGGTTACCTCCGACTTATGTAAAGTGGTTTCAGTTCCAAAAAGATAAATTTTGTTATCATTTTCATTACCATTTTCAGTATCTCTTTTTGAATCATATTCTTGATTTCTTGCCATAAAAATTTGAGATTTAGAAAATTCAGGAAGCCTCCAACTTGTTAACAATGTTTCATCATTAAAATAAGAATAACAAGAAGATAAATCAAACAGACTATTTGTAATTTTATTTGATGATGTGATAGGTCTTGATCTTATTGAGAATATTGAAAACTTTCTTGAAAGGGATCTCATTGGTGATCTGGAACCATTAGATTTTACACTGTCACTAGTTTTTGGTGGGTTTAATGATTCGTCAAGGTTATTTAATGAGCTTGGTGAACTAATTTCATTTACTAAAATTTCTTTGTTATCAGCTTTGACGCTTTGTGATCTTGCAGAAGGTGAATCATCTTTTGGTAAATATAACATGGGTTGTGTATTATCGTACAAATTACCAAAATCTTTTATTGACAAATCTGTCGGAGATTTCCTTGTAGGGCTATCAGAAAAACTATATTGATCATCTTCTAAGTTTACTTGATTATCATTGTTTTCTCCTTTTTCTTCATTTTTCTCTGCACCTTCATCTTTGTTATCCACACCAGTATCTGTGTTGCCAGTAATGGATTCTCTACTTTTATTCCTCCATGAAAAAGTTCTAAATAAACCTTTGAGTTTATCTCTTGTTGAACCTCTTCTATGCATATCTATTACTTGTTGGGAGTCTACATGTAACAAATCAACGATACTATCATCGTTAACTGGTGGAGATGTTAACACCTCAGACTCCTCTGAAATGATGCTCCCAGAATCCAAGGTTATGACTTGGTCATCTTCATGATCTATATGTCTTCTGTAGAACATACTGATACAAATCTACGCTTTACTATTTGGTTTATATCTTTGTGATTGATGGGATGGCCGGAGAGATAGATACATATGTTATATGTGTATAATACTGGAAAAGAAGGAACCAAGATGGGTAATAATAAGAACAATCAGGAAGTCAAAGAAAAAGATCCCCTTCTTTCTTCTCTTATTTTGAAAATAATGCGAGTTAAAAGCTAAAATGGAAGAACGAAAGAAGAAGGGGCAGGGCGCTGCGACAGATCAGCTGTTGTGAGTGCCAGGAAATTTTCAAATTTCTCATTTTTTTTTCTTTTCCAAAATATTTTTTTTTCACTATGAAATTTTTAGCTTTTTTTCATTTGTTAATATAAAGAGATACGATATTTTTAACATCCAAGCTTTCTTTCTAAATAGGGTTTCAAAGGTATATTTAAACTAGAGAAATATATAAAAACAATAACTGATAATTTGCAAAATGAGTACACGTCGAGTTGATTTTAATTCTTCGGTCAAAGGTGATCAAAATGGTAAGAAATCACACATTCCAAACAAGAAGAGAGTTAAACAGATACAACAAATGGAAGATGATTATGAAGATGCACTTGAATCAGCTCAAAAGGCAGAAATATTGTTGACTGAAGAACAAGGTTTTGTTGAAGCTGAAGGTATGGAAAGGACATGGAAATTTAAACAAGATGATATAGTGAAAAATGTCGATATATCAACAGCAGCTAAACATTTTGAACTTAAACTTAAAGATTACGGACCATATACAATTGATTATTCACGTAATGGACGTGATCTTCTCATAGGTGGTAAGAAAGGACACGTTGCATCTTTTGATTGGAGATTAGGTAGATTACATACCGAATTACATCTTGGAGAAACAGTTAATGCTGTAAAATATTTACAAAACAATCAAATGTTTGCAGTTGCACAAAAGAAATATGTTTATATTTATGATCATGAAGGTACAGAAATTCATAAATTGTCACAACATTTAGATCCAACACTTCTTGAATTTTTACCATATCATTATTTACTTGTGTCTGCTGGTAAAAGTGGTTGGATTAAATATCATGATATTTCAACGGGTGAAATGGTTTCTCAAATAAGAACAAAATTAGGTCCAACAGTTTCTATGAGACAAAATCCTTGGAATGCTGTCATTCATGCAGGTCATTCAAATGGTCAAGTTACACTTTGGTCACCAAGTATGAGTACACCTTTAGTTAAAATTCAAGCATGTAATGGTCCTGTTCGTTCATTAGCTGTTAATAGAGATGGTAGATATATGGCCGCATTAGGTGCAGATAAAACACTTAAGATTTGGGATATACGTAAATTTGAAGAATTAGGAAGTTATAGAACTCCAACTCAAGGAAATACAGTAGATATATCTGATACTGGACTGGTATCTGTTGGTTGGGGTCCACATGTTACAGTTTGGAAAGACGTTTTCAAATTTCACCAGTCTGATCCATATATGAGTCATTTACTTCCTGGTTCACAAGTACAAACTACACGTTTTGTTCCATTTGAAGACATTCTTGGTGTTGGTCATAATAACGGTTTTTCATCATTAATTATTCCAGGTGCCGGTGAATCTAATTTTGATGCACTTGAAATTAATCCATATGAAACTACTAAAATGAGAAGAGAAGGGGAAGTTAGAATGTTGATGAATAAATTGAAACCTGATATGATTTCTTTAGATCCTAATAACATTGGTACGGTTGATAAAAGAAAACCACAAGAAAGATTGAATGCTAGAGAGGCTGCACAAAGAGAAATTGAAGAAAAAGAGAAAGAAGAAAAGTCAGAAAATTTTGAACAATATATTAGACCAGATTCCGCTCCTAAAGATTCTGCACTTCGTAAATTTAAAAAGAAGCAAAGAAAGAATATGATTACTGAACGTTCTATGCGTATAGAAAAGGCATACGAAAAGGAAAACGAATTGAGACGTCAAAAAGAAGAACTTGAAAATAAAATCCAACAGAAAAAGGATGAACTTGAATCTGCCTTTGATAGATTCAAATAGACTATATATACGTGTGTATTGTATATTGTGTATTTGTATAAACTTTTCAATTGTATAATTTTACTTTTTTGAAAACAAAAATAGAGAAATTACCTGTAACACATACCATGTAGAAATCATGAACACTTTGGGTAGTAATTAAGGGATAACTGATTAAATGAAAGTTAACTATATATATATGTGAAAACAATTACATATTATCTATTTCATCGAAATTATCTAGCTCTGGATCAATATCAAAAGAACGTGGAACTGGTGCTTCCGTTATATTACTTTCTTTCAATGTTTTGATTTTATCAAATGGTTTGCCCGGTTCATTGTCTTTTAAAACCACAACACCGCAAATTGATCTGAATTTTTTTAATGGAGTAAATCTTGCATCTTTAGAGAATGAAACATATTTCATCTGTGCTGGTAAGACCCTTGTCATATTAGAAAGTTGATATGGTTCCTTAACATAAAGTGATTGGAATTGATTATCTTGTAATTCTTCATTTTCGACACCTGAGTCAGTCTCTGCTGCTTTGTCAGATTCCTTTTTATCTTCAACTTCGTCAACGTCCATCTTATCTTCCTTAGGAGTTTTTTCATTCTTGACAGCTCTATTTCTAGCTTTATGTGTAGTGGAAAGAACTGCAGTTGCAACCTTTTCAGCTTGTTTAGTAACTTGAACTTCAACCTTTGGTGGATATCCAAATACATCTTCCTTACAATTACAATTAATTTTCATATCTGGAATCTTAAGGTTTTCTGTAATACCAATTACTGATGTTGGAGTGAATGAAAGAGATAAGAAATGTGATAATGGATGCCAGTACCAATATTGTGAAAAAATGGTTAAACCAACAATTGCTTTCATGTTTAATGTATTAGTTTGTGTATTTTCAAGTTGAATTGTGGTATTTCTTCCACCAGCATCAATAATACCTTGTGCTAAAGTTGCACCGAATCTAGCTAAAGCTTCTTCATGTTTATTACTTACAATAGATGCAAGACTTTCTTTAAAATCTTTAACTTTTGGACATGTTTTTTCATTTTGTTGAATAAGAATCATGGCCTTAGCTAAGAAAGCACCTTGTCTAACAAAATCTACAGAATCGGTAGAAAGTGGCTCTAAAACGTCCAATGCACTTTTAAGACCACTACCTGAACATGATATACCTAATGCCATAGCAGAACCATAACGAACATGTGGATTGTGTGATTGTGAGAGTAATTCAACAATGGTTGGGACTTTAGTATATTCACGAAGTAAAACGAAACCTAAACACATAACTGCAACTCTTCTAACACTATCAGATGAATCAGAAACAGCAATATGTAATAATTTTTTAATAGCAGATTTGTTTGATGTACCACAGTAAGCAAGACCAATTGTAAAACAACCACCATAACGTAAGATTGAACTTTTGTGGTCTAACATCTTAGTAATGTATTCATCAGCCTTATTTTCTTTACCAAAACAAATAAATGCCATACCAAGAGCCAAACTTCTTATAATAGTTTCATGTTGTGTTTCTTGTGCATATGCAAACATATCATTCAAAGATTCTTCATTACCAGTACCTAACATTACTAATCCCATAGCCAATGCGGCAGCTTGACCAGATACAGCAGAATCTGTATATAAAATAGCATTCAATTCATTATAAAGATCCAAATCAGCAAGACCCATAGCAGATGCACCAATACCTAAGCATGTACCATGAAGAATAATATCATGTTCTTTGTTTCCGACACTACCAGAATTGTCTTCAAGTGTATTACGGAAGAAATCTAAGATTTGACCATGTTGACCAGCATAAACTAAACCTAATCCAAACAAAGAACCACCATTACTATCAGCATTGGAAGTACTTCCTGGTAAATATGGTTGTAAAACAGCATGACCTTGAGCTAAATTACCCTTATGAATGACACCAAAAGCAGCAGTTGCAGAGAATTTGGACCAATGATTTGCCTTTCCTAACCATTCTAAATTGGATCTGAAGAAAGAATCATCTGTTGTACCTGAATGAGTAAATGCATTAGCAAAAGTAACAGCAGAATGGTATAGGGAATTTCTACCATCCAGGGCCTTTTTAGTAGTATTAAGAATTGAAATATCAACATTTTTATTTTTTGAAAGGAAAGTAATATCTAAATCACAAGTTGGGACACCAGATAAAATTTTCAACAATCTAACAGTTTGAACATCTTTTGAGTCAATTTCTGTATCTGCTTCAATATATTTGGAAGTTGAAGTTAATAATCCTTGGGATGCAATACCAACTAAATCAAATGCAATTTGATATGCCATTGAAACATTATCTTTTGATTTTAACAATTTTTTTAAAACTTTATGTGCAAAGACTGAATCATTTAATAATGCAATAATCTTTGTAACCAGAAAATAATCAGGATTTTCAAACTTTAATAAAAGAAGCATCAAAGCGTTCAAAGTTTCAGTTTTAAAATTGACATCGTTAATAACAGTAGTAATACAAGTTAAAACATAACCAATTAAGTTCATAATATTTTCATCAGAAATGTTATTTTTAGATTGATTTTCAATTATTTCTTGAACAATATCAAGACGATAACTTTCTAATGAGATACCTAATGCTAATTTTATTTCACTATCAGAAACACATTTACCCAACATTTGTTCAAAAATAAAAGTTAATTGTTTATCTATAATGACAGAAGGATCAGAGTATTTTGATTGTGATAATTTAATATAAGATTCAAGACATTTTGATACAATAGTTTCAACATATTCAGATCTTTCATTTGTATTAAATGCATCACCAGCTAAAAGTGAATATTTAACAGCAGCATCATAATCACCTAAATTATAATAAACTTTAGATGCTAAAAGAGCAGCAAGTTGTCTATGAGGGAATTGATTATCTTCGAATAATTGTTCAATATCTACAATTCTATTGGCTATTTCAGACCATAATTGATCAACTTGTTTGTTAAGTGATTGTAATGCATATACTTTTAAAGAAGAATCTTGTTCATCCAGTAAGGAGAGGTATGGAGCTGCAGAAGTAATGACTGACATTATTATTCTGTAGTAACTTATTTCCTTGTGTATGAGATGATTAAATGGTGAAGTGGTATGAAAGCTAAATCAAAGTGGCAAACAAATGATCTATGTTTCTATCCATCCCTCCAAGTCAATTGGGATTTATTCGCCACCCATGAAACATGGAAGGCAAGAAAATTATACACATACATATAGAGTCGATTTTCCATTTTTTCTCCATAATCGCTTGCGCGGTCTGTTAAGTATCAAGAGAAATGAGCGTTGACAATATTTATTACAAGCTGTACATTAAGGATTAAAGATATAGTAAATGATATTGACTAAGTGTTTATATATCAAAGTAAACAGGACAGTGTGTTGAAATTGTCCTGTTCATGCCAAAGTTTTTATTTATTTATATAGATAGAAAGTGTGGGGAAAGAAAAATAAGGAGTAAAGAAATGAAATCAAAACTAGAGTAAGATAAAATTAAAAGATACCCAGAAAAGAAAAGCATAAAAATTGTAGTTAAAAAGTAAATATAAGTAATATTTTATATTGTATAGAGGAATTGAAAATGGGGATTCAAGTTGGAAAAAAAAATTTTGAATCGGTGTTTGTAATAATAATTAAAATTAAAATATATTTGGATAGTTGAAGATCGTATTAATGATTGATTTATCATCAAGATTAGTATAATAATCTGGTAGAAACATTAAATGGTGTAGCTTCTAATTCAGCAGATAAGTTCTTGATATCATCATGATTAACACCAGAAACATCAGCCATTAAATAAGCAATATCACCTCTGGAATCTGAGAATTGCTTTTCAATGTTATATTCTGATAATATTTGATTCACAGTCTTTAAAACACCTGGAACATTTTGATGGATGTATAAGATTCTACAAACATTTTCTTGATCAAGATCTAAAGCTCTTAAAGCAACTTCTGGGAAGTTAACAGCACCAATAGAAGCACCTTCATTCAAATATTTAGTTAAAACAGTACCAACTTCAATACCAATAGCTGATTGAGCTTCTTCGGTAGAACCACCAATATGTGGAGTTAATATAACATTTTTTAAAGTCTTTAAATCATCAATAAATGGTAATAAATCATCACCATTAAAATAAGGACCATTAGCTCTTGGTTCTTTTGGAAAGACATCAATACAAGCACCAGCTAATTTACCAATTTTTAAAGCTTCAATTAAAGCTGGTAAATCAACAACTGTACCTCTTGAATTATTAATTAAATATGCACCATCTCTCATTTCAGCTAATTGTGGAGTTGAAATCATTTGTTTAGTATCTGAAGTTTCTGGAACATGAAGTGTAACAAAATCAGAATTATTTAATAATTCTTGAAGTGAACTAACTTGTTTTGAATTACCTAATGACATAATCATTAAAACATCATAATATAAAACATTCATACCTAAAGCTTCAGCTAAAACTGATAATTGAGAACCAATATGACCATAACCAACAATACCTAAAGTTTTACCTCTAACTTCCCAACATCTAGCTGATTTTTTATTCCAAGTACCATTATGTAATTCCATATTTCTATCACCTAATTCTCTTGATAATGAAATAATTTCAGCAATTGTTAATTCAGCAACAGATCTTGAATTTGAAAATGGAGAATTAAAAACAGCAATACCATTTTTAGCTGCATATTCTAAATCAACTTGATTTGTACCAATACAAAAACAACCAATTGCAACTAAATTTTTAGCATGTTTTAAAACATTTTCAGTTAATCTAGTTTTTGATCTAATACCAATAGCATGAACATCTTTAATCTTTTCAATTAATTCATCTTCTGGAAGAGAAGTTTTAAGGAATTCAACTTGATAACCTTGTTGAGCGAAAATATCTAAAGCAGTTTGGTTAACATTTTCTAAAAGTAAAATTTTAAGATCACCTGCAGAGAAAGGTTTTAAAGTTTTACCTTGCTTTACACCAGATGGTCTATATTGATCAAAATAAGAAGTAGTTGGTGAGGTTGAAACGGTATTCTTTGGAGAATTTAAACCAGTCTTTTCGAAAGCTTTTGATAATTGTGAAATTGGTTGTGGGGATGACATTCTATTTTATTTTATTTTATATTGTTGTATTTTTTTATTAAGTTTATATTTGATTTTATAATGAAAAAAAAATTATTCAATCGTAAATTAAAGTTGAGAGAGATTGGATTGAGAAATGAGATGTGAAGGAAAGGGAAGGAGAGGGGATACAAGAGGATATATAAATATAAATATATATGGGGAGTACAAAGTAGAAATAGAAAAGAGCAGAGGAAAGTTGAACCAAGTCAGATTGCACAAAGGTTAGTAATAAACGTCATGGAGAACTGAAAAATTGGCTAAGAAATGAGTGACAGTTGTTATGCCTGGCTGTTACCACTAACTGTTAGCAGTTAGCAGTGAGTAGTGAGCAGTGAGCAGCCTGAACCGGAGAATGAGTAATTCTTAATTCTCAAATTGTTAATTGTTAATTATGTCGGGCAATGGAAAATTTGAAATTGAAAAATAAATTGATGACATTACTTTAATTAAAGTAAAGTAAAGTAAATAAAATTGTATAAGCCTGGCGGGTGGAAATTATAAAAATTTAAATAACTGATCACGTGAAATTGCGAATCAATCGTTGTTATTCCTACACTTTACTTATATATTACTCATTACTTATTACTCACAGTTACAAGGATCTGTATGGAGGATGCCCTATTAAACATGATGTTTTCCTCAATAAGCTATAACATGTAACTATGCTCATAAACACCGGAAAATAATCTCCATATAATTTTAGACTGTAAACTGTTCACTGTTAAATGTAAACTTCAAGCACAAAAAACGTCATTTTTATGGGGTAAACGATAGACTTTCAATTTTTTTCATAATTGATTGATTATGTACTTCTTATCACATTGATAGAATACGTAAATAATAGGAATAAATAATAAAGTAATTTGTTCATCGCAGTTCGGAGTTCCACAATAGCAAATATCGGGTCAGAGTCAAACGTCAAATCCCTATAGACTCTATAGTCAAGTCAGTCAGCCAGTAATACCGGATTGACGCATTGCTCGTGCAATCGACTTTTTAACCTTAGAATGACCAGATCAGAGTCACGTCAAGTAAGCTGTCAACGTTAATGAACATTGCGGATTAATTTGATGCAGCAAAACTCAGATTTTCCAAGCCGCTGGTCACGTGCTTGGGTTGAGGGTTTGAAACTCTTATTTTTCCCCTTTCCCTCCTCTAACATAGACGCGCATTTTATTCTCAGTACCCGCAGATTCTGCTCTTTTTTCAATGTATGGAAACAAAGAACTAAATTACATGTAGAAGTTTCAACATTAGAAAATAACAAATTAATATATTTATTATTAAGATCTTTTTATTTCCTTTTTTCTTTTAACCAGAATTCTTTCTTACTACGTCGATAGAAAACCACCATCCCCGGATTTCCACGTTATATCCCGACGAATTCAAATTAATTAAATTAAATTAAACTAAATAAAAATGTCAGGTGCAGCTCCACAAAACAACAGAGGTCCAAGAAGAGGTCCAAGAAGAAACAACAGACAAGGTAATGAAGAAAAGGCATGGACTCCAGTTACCAAATTAGGTAGACTTGTATCATCCGGTAAGATTACTTCTATTGAACAAATCTACTCTCATTCTTTAGCTATTAAGGAATACCAAATTGTTGATCAATTATTACCAAACTTACAAGAAAAGGTTATGGCTGTTATTTCAGTTCAAAAGCAAACCAGAGCTGGTCAAAGAACTAGAATGAAGGTTGTTATGGTTATTGGTGATAACAACGGTCACGTTGGTTTAGGTGTTAAGGCTGCTAAAGAATTAGCTAACGCTATTAGAGGTGCTATTATTATTGCTAAATTATCTATTATTCCAGTTAGAAGAGGTTATTGGGGTTCTAATTTAGGTGCTCCACATACCATTGCTAACAAGACTTCTGGTAAGTGTGGTTCCGTTAATGTCAGATTAATCCCAGCTCCAAGAGGTTCCGGTATTGTTGCTTCACCAACTGTTAAGCAAATGATGCAATTTGCTGGTATTGAAGATATTTACACTACTTCTTCAGGTTCTACCAGAACTGCTGAAAACACCTTAAAGGCTGCTTTCGCTGCTATTGGTAACACTTACGGTTTCTTAACTCCAAACTTATGGAAGGAACATGCTATCCAAGCTTCCCCATTAGATTTATACGTTGAAACCGGTAAGAAATAATTTTGATTCTATTTTTTAATATCGTATAGTATTTCTTATTATATAACTTTATAAAACAAAATTAAAAATTAAAGGATTTTCAAAAAAAAAGGATAAAATGTAAAAAGATTGTAGGATGTTATTATAATTTCTTTGTAAATTCTTTTGTTTAAAACTATTATACAAGATTATATCCGTAACTTTCCTGTAAAATATTTTATAGTATAGGATTTTATAATATAGCTGATGTATTTTATTTAAAAATATAAAATATATATACAAAACTATATAAAAAAAAGAAAAAAAAAGACCAAAAAGAAAAAGAAAAAAAAAGTTAAAAAAATTAAAAAAATGTAACTAAAACTAAATATAAAAATCATGATAAAAATGCAAATGAAAAATTAAAACAAAATAAAATAAAACAATAATATTAATTTACATAATAAATTGAAAGTATTAATTCATCCTCTCAAAAGAAATTAAGCTTCTTGTGGTGGTGCTTGTTCTAAAACTTGATCTTCAGATACAGCAAATTGACGTTGAGATGTTGAGCCAGTATTTTGATTTTGACCATTGACCCAAACTTTATTACCTACTGCTGTATTTCCATAAGGAGAAACTTGTCTACCTTCAGGGTGTTGAAATGCACATTTTGGATTAGTACAATTAACTCCAAACTTACATGTTTCATTCTTTGGATGGTTAAAGGAACAATCAATTCTAGTACAATTAGCACCATCTCTGCATAAAACACCAGAAGTAGCATGTCTCTTTGGACATCTTGCATTCTTACAATGAATACCAAATTTACATTGTTCTAAAGTCTTTTCCCCAGCATCTATAGCAACAGTAGATTTACCGAATGAAGATTCAGATGAAGCAATTTGTGTAAATGGCTTATAATTTGGTGATGAATGAGCTCTTGTACAATTTGGATTCTTACATTCTTTATTATCAACACACCATTGTAATAAAGTAACTTTAGCATCTTTATTAGCAGGAGTTGGATGAGCAAATGGACATGATTCTTTTTGACAAATAGAACCAAATTTACATAAAACAATACCAGAGTTACCTAATCTGTTATTCTTTGAAGCTTCAATTTTTGCATCTCTTACTCTTTCATATTCTTGAAATAATGCATCATCTTCACCAGGATGTAAATAAGTACATGTTTGGTTTTGACGTGGACAATTTGGAAATTCACGACAATATCTTGTAGGGTGTGCATTTGGACAAAATTTAGTAGAACAATGAGGGAAATCTTTACATCTTTCTTTAGGAGTATCACTAACAATATTTGTTGTCATACCATTGTTATTATCAAGAGACATTTCAATCATTTTTGACATATTATCTTGCCTTCTTGAATTCATAATTCTTGCACCACCTCTACCACCTCTAGAAGTTTTAAAATTGTTTCCATTTCTGTTATTCTTAGTAAAATTAAATCTATTATCATTATTATTTTCTTGATGAATATTACCAAATGCTGATATGTTATTATTATTACTATTACTAAATGGATTTTGTTCAGAAAATCTTACTTCTTTATTGTCTGAACCATCAATCATCATATTATTCGCATTTCCTTTTGGATGAGTAGGAATATTAAATGAAAATTCAGGTTTGTTATTATTATTGTTGCTGTCATTGTTAGGTTCAGCAATATTAAATGTTAATTCTTGTTGTGATTGCATAATTGGATTAAGTTCGCCTTGATTTCTTAATATTTCATTGATTACCTCTTGAACAAATTGTTGATCAATAATTGGACCAACTAAAGATGTAAATTCTCCAACAATATATGATGGATCTTGACCGTTTTTAATCATTAACAATAAATAATCAGAAATATAAGCTGGATCTTCAACATTTAATGTAGCTAATCTTTGTTGAATCTTTTGTTTTAAATCAAGACCAAATGGACTTTCTGGATTGAATTCTTGAACACCCATGATTGATGTTTTGTATTGGTGGTATTGAGTTGCAATAAAACCTTTGTGATAGGATATCGTAAGAAAAGAAAGAGCAAAAAATATTCAACAACAGAAAGTTTTTTCAAAGGGCAAGCAAGGGCAAACATCAAACATCAAACAGTATAATCAAGCAATAAGCGTAATCAAGCATTTTTATCTACAGAGTTGGAAGTTTTTGTGGAACGTGAAATTTTTTCCAGACTAATCTTTGTTGTAGCATGTGGTGTACTGGTGTGTGTTGTGTGTCCAAAAAAACTTACAGTCGCGTCGATGTTTTAGTAACACTTAACGTTACATTTAAAATTTGACCAGTATTAGTCTTTTACATAGTTTATACTTTAAACCTTTAACATTTTTACGAAATACTTTATAAAAACACCATAATTAAATAATTTCAATAAAAAGAAAAAGAAAAAGAAAAATCAATTCATTTCTTAACAGTGAATATCAATCTGGAGAAAACAAAAATAAACATCCCCAATCCACCAATAAGCAAAAATGTAGTTGAAAAATTGCTGTTATTGTTGCTATTGCTATTGCTGTTGTTTTTGTTATTACTACTACTTTTGTTTTTAAGAAGGGTATTTGTAGAGTAACTAGATATTGATTTATCGTGTATTTTTAAGATTAAATTTAAGTAACTCTCATTGTTATGTGCAATTGCAAGTTTAAAATCTTCTGCAGAATCAATCGTAATAAAATCACCTTCTTCGTCTAAATATCCAAGATGTAAATTAATATGGGGGTATATTAATGATGGAATCTTGTGTGAAATTTTTTCAAGTATAAAATCTAAAATATTTTCAATTTCATCATCTGTATTATTATAATCAATTCTATATATTTTTTTATTCAAATTCAAACCTAAATTATCATATTCAATAATTTTAACTTTAATAAACAGTTTTTCTTGAGATGATTCTGAAGTATCAATAACAGAATGAACAGACCTGACCCCTAAATCTTGTGATATTGATGCAATTTCAATATCTGTAGGAGCCTTTACATCAACATAAGTATTAGAAAGAGATGTGAAATTAATAGGTTCTGAAATAGCACTGGCAAAGGAAGCAGAGCGTTTCCCTAAAACATGTTTATCAATAGATGAATATGATCTTCTTGTGGTAACTGAGACATGGTTTAATGGTCTATCTAGTGAATCCCAAAATTTATTCCATGCAGGAACATTATTATTTTCAGTATTACTAAGAGTAGTAGTAGTAGTAGTAGTAGTAGTAGTATTATTATTATTATTATTATTATGAGAAGCTAAAGTATTATTAGAAGAACCTCTTAAATTTGAATCTAATTTAACATTATTTTCAATATCTGCCATCACATCAACATCTTCATCGCTACTATTAAAATCTGTTATTGAAGAATTATTTAAAGTTTTAAGTAAAGCATAAGTTAAATCTAAAACATTAACTAATCCAGTTACTTCATTATTTGAATTTTTAATCGGAAGATTTAAATAATTACCTTCGTACATTAATCTTAAAGCATTATGAATTGCCATTGAATCATTTGCAAATTCTGGTTTTGATGTCATTACTCTAGCAACATTACAAGTTTTTGGATCTAAGCCTAAAGCTAAAACTCTAAATACTAAATCTTTAGTAGTTAAAATTCCAATAATATTTTCAACTGAATCATCATTTAAATTTGTTAAAGTAGAATTATATTTTGGAGTATTATGAATTATAAGTGCAGCAGTTAAATTATTTTGTAATAATAATTGTGAAGCATCCCAAATTGAAGTTTTAGCATCAATATAAAATGCTTTTCTAGCATTTAAATCATGATCATTTAATAAAGATTTTAAATCTGGTTGTTTCATTATTAATATAAGTGATTTTAAATCATTAATAATTTTACGTTTTCTTCTAGATATATTTAAATCCATAAGACCTTCATTTAAAGCTAATAGATCAAGTTGATTAGTTACATTTCCTCTTCCAAAATTTGAAAATGATGAATTTTTATTTGAAATATTCATATTATTATTAAGTTCATTAAATGTTGATTCTAATTCTTTTGATTTTTCAGACATAAGTTCAAGTCGAATCATTGCATTATAAAAACATGTAGTAATATTAAGTATACCAATTACAAGTTCATTTTCATTAACAATTGGCAGATGTCTTATTTTTTTATTTGCCATTAATTTTAATGCTTCATTTGGTGATGTTAATTGTGAAACATAATACGGATTTTTAGACATTATTGTAGAAATTGGAGAATTCATATTAAGATTTTTAGCAATTGCTCTAAATGCTAAATCTTTAGTTGTTGTAAGACCAATCAGTTTACCAGATATTTCATCAATTATAAGTAAACAATGAGTTCTTTTCTCTTTCATTAATAATGATGCTTCAAGAATTGAAGATTGTGGATCACAATGAACAGGTACATCTGCTATCTTTGATAATGTATTTTTAGTATTTATTGTAGAAGGTGATTGAGCTGGAGATATTGAAGATGAATGTTGTAAAGCTGAGCCTAATGTTTTCAGTGAATTTAGTGGTTTATCATTTAGGGAAGTGCCCTGATTTTTCCTTAAGGATTCCATTGTATTAAGAATATATGTATAAAGAAAAGGGTATGTTTAGTTAGAAATAATAGTAATATTATTACAATTATTATTAATAAAAATAAATATAATGAGTGTGATAAATGTAGAAACAGTTGTGTTAATGATCACACAACCTATGAATAAGGCGTTCTGTCAATCAATACTAACAACACGTAAAAAACCAAACAAAGTGAGTGTTATCTGTATCTTATCTTTCTTAAAATAAATATTTTCCATTTTCGCTGCTATGGACTACGGACTACGGACTACTGTTGATTTATGATTTATTATGTGATAGATTTTCAATTTATTGCAAAAACATCTTATGAATGTGTAACTTATTCAATCTTCTTCTATTGACCCCTACAATTCAGTATGTTTGATTATCTGAAATAGAAAAGAATTCTAAAAGATGTGCCAAAAAAACCTCCCGGAAAAGTAGTATATATATATATAAATGAGAAATTTTTAAATCCAATAAATTACTTGAATTATGAATTTTACACAAATATAATCACATAATTAAATGAAAAAGATATTTACGATATATTTTACAAAATCAATAAAAAATCATGAAATCCAAAATTAACTTCATCAAAAAGAAAGCAAAAATAAAAATTGTAAAATAATCCATTGTATATACATTAAAATAATTAGTACTAATCGTTGATGTGAAAAAACTCATGATTTACAGCTGTATACACCTCTATATGCAGTTTCAGTTGCTAGTGTATAGACTATATACTGCAGTATAGGATCATAAGCAAATGTAGTATATATATTAATGTATTGTGTTACCAGTGAACGGTATTAGCAGTTGACAGTTAACGGATAAAAAGTTGTAACTGTAAGTTCGAGTTCAGTTAAGATGGGTGCTGCTAAGTGCTAAGAACTAAGATCGCTGTGATCTGTGATCATCGGTGGGCTACCCGTTACCAGTGTCTTGTCTGAAGGAGTAGGGCGTAAGGAGTAAGGAGTAAGGAGTGGTGATTAACGGTAAAGGGTAAGGGGTAAGGGGTAAGGAGTTGCAAAAAAAAAAAAAGAAAAAAGAAAAAAGCCGGGTTGCCGAAAAGGATGGCTATAAATTTATTATTAATTTAATTTAATTTAATTTAATTTAATTTGTTTAGTCTAATGAGTAATTAGTAATTAGTTAGTTGCTTCTTAGTGTGAGTAAACAGTAAACCCTATTGGATCACCGGAAAGGGAAAAAGACCTAAACGGGAAGAGAGAAATCAAAAAATACCGTTTTGGGAAGTGTTATGAAATTTGTATAAACAAAGGGCAATAAAAAATTGGAAAAGAAGTAGGAAATACTAAATACTCAATAAAAAATACATGCAAATAATTATTGACAAATTGGCAAATAGACCTGGTCTAGCCAGGCTGAAGGCTTCGCCCTTAGCGCCAAATGCAAAACATCGAGCACCGATGACGTTGTCTTGTGTCTTGTGTTGTGCTTTTTACCCAAATAGGGAAAAGTACGTTTTGGGTAATTGAGGGAAAAGTTAATGAGAAGACTTCTGTTTCTCGTTCCTCCGCGATCCTTGATCCCTGATCCGTTCTCCGGCGGACGGCAGACCGTCTAGACCGTGCGCAGTGCGCAGCTTGCGGCCTTCGGTCTTCGGTCTTCGCACTGGCCGTTAATTACGTGCAGCGTGCAGCGTGCATTGAGCATTGAGCATTGAGCATTGAGCATTGAGCATTGAGCAGTGAGCAGTGAGCAGTGAGGCACCCCCTCCCCCTCCGCCTCCCCCTGATTCTTGATTCTCCTTCTATGATCTATATGATCTATGATCTATGATTTATGATTAATTATGACAGGTTGCTATTATTAAAAATATTAAATCGCTTTTTGTTTTTCTTTTTTCATAATTTTTCCTCTTTTTTTAATTTCGCATTTTTTATTATTATTATAGTGCTATTATTTGCCCCATTTGCCCCATTTTCTGACATTTTCTGACATTTTCTTTTCCGCTCCTGGGGATTTCAAATTTCATGAAACATAAATACAAATATAAATAGAGTCCCCTTCCCGGCCGTGTTGATGAAACACTATCCAGTCGCTGGAAATGGCAGCCCGTTCCTTATTACTTGTTACATTTGGGATCAAAATTTGTGTTTTTACTTTTCACAGTGTTTCTTGTTCACTTTTCCCTTTCTTTCCCCTGATCCTGATTTATCTTTGTTCTTGTAGTCTTTTTTTTCTTTTCTTTTCTTTTTCTTTCTTTCTTTCTTCCTTTCTTTCTTTTTAAAATCTTTCGTAAGAACAAGACACACGTCCAACTCATCCACATTCATTAAATATCCAGATAAATATCTTTGAGATATATTCTAAAAAAACCAACTATTTTACATTCCTTATTAAAATAAAATAATTAAATTTTAAGTGTCCACTCTTTCTATCTATCTATCTATTTCAAATAAAAAAATAAATAAACAATTATAATTCCTTCTTAATTTAAAATAAAATAAAATTAAAATAAAAAATGAAATTTCAACAAGCTTTATCAATTTTAATGGCATTATCTACTATTAATGCAGCTCCACTTGCTCATCAACATCATATGCATAAAAGAGAAGCTGATGTAGTTACTTTAACAGAAATTCATACTGTTATTGTAGATGCTTCAAATCCAACAGGTGTTGTTGCAGATGAAGTATCTGTTGTTGAAACTTCAACTTCAAGTTCAACTACTTCTACTCCAACTACTACTGCTGATGCTACTACTGCAACTACTGCTGCTGCTGCTGCTACTACTGCAGTTGCTGATAAAGCTGCAGCAGTTGAAAATTCAAGTTCAGGTTCAAGTTCAAGTTCTTCATTTGAAGATGGTACAATTCCATGTTCTGAATTCCCTTCTGTTGCAGGTATTGTTTCTGTTGATTGGATCGGTTTAGGTGGTTGGGCTTCTGTTATGGCATTAGATGGTTCAACTTCTGAATCTTGTACTGATGGTTTTTACTGTTCTTATGCTTGTGAAGCTGGTATGTCAAAAACTCAATGGCCTTCAAATCAACCATCTGATGGTAGATCTGTTGGTGGTTTATATTGTGATAATGGTTATCTTTATAAATCAAATTCAAATTATGATGATTTATGTGTATCTGATGAATCAACTGGTTATGTTGTCTCTGAACTTTCTGATACTGTTGCCCTTTGTAGAACTGATTATCCAGGTTCTGAAAATATGGTTGTTCCAACTGAATTAAAAGGTGGTGAAACTCAACCTTTGTCAGTTGTTGATGAAGATACTTATTTTACTTGGGAAGGTAAGAAGACATCTGCTCAATATTATGTTAATAATGCAGGTGTTTCTGTTGAAGATGGTTGTATTTGGGGTACATCTGCTGCTGAAGTTGGTAACTATGCCCCAATTGTTATTGGTGCAGGTTCAACTGGTGGTTTAACTTACCTTTCATTAATTCCAAATCCAAATAATGGAAATGGTGCTAATTATAATATTAAAATTGTTGCTACTGAAGGTTCTACTATTAATGGTGATTGTTATTATGAAAATGGTTCATTCTCATCTTCTGATGGTTGTACAGTTACTGTTACTTCTGGTTCAGCAAATATTGTCTTTTACTAAAGAAATTATCCAACAAGATAAAAAGGAATTTTAAATGAATTAAATTAAAAAAAAAATTTGACTAGATTTATTATTATTTAAATATAGTCAGTCAATTTTTATTTTTTTTTTGTTTTATTTTGTTTTCCATTTTTAAATTCTTTTTCATTATTTTTGCTACCATCTATTTTCTCCCATTTTTATTTTCCTTTTTTTGGAATGTTCTAACGTATTTTTAAGTGAAATCAGTTTTATATTTTATATTATCATATTTTTTTTTTCTCTTCTTGTGATATTATCTATTTTATTTTAGGGGAAAGGTTGTGATTTCTTTACAACACGACATCAAATGATTGTCTTGATACCACTATCATCATCTATAAGTTTTGTGTAAGAATTTAAAAGTTCAATATATTTTCTAGTGATTTATAAACCAAATTAAAAAAATGAATAATTAATGTGTAGTCTCGGCTGTTTGCTGTTTGCTGTTTGGCACATTCATCGTTATTGGTTATTTATTGCTTGCGGAGGGAGCGGTATGCGGAATGCCCCACACTTGCTATTGTTTGTTGTTGCTGCTATTATTACTGTCATTATCTGTTATTGTGTTTGCTATCGGTTAGCTGAGCAATGTTCAGTGAGTATGTATGTATGTATGGCCTGTCCAGTTTGTGCCTTGTTTCTGCTTCTCTTGTGTGAATTCCTTCTTTCCTTTCTTTTGATTTAATCCAATTTAACCCCTTCACTCTCCATTAGCCAATTACCATGAGTACCAATACTTATAATCATGGAAATTGTCAATCTCAATTGGAGACAAATTCTAAATATCCTCAATTAAATGAACACCCAACATTTAAAACTGTTGATTCCATTTATGAAAATAGATTACGTCAATTTATTGATAATGGTGGTCAATATAATAATCTTAATTTACCAAAATTTTATAATCGTAAAAGATTGTGTTTATCAAAATTTTCAACACCTGAAGAAACAAATCAATCAGGAATTTGGTTAAAACGTTGGGATGCACCAAAACTTACAAAGCCTTTATTTAATGATATAATTCCAAATAAACTCGATGAATTTAAAACTTGTCCTGCAAATAATGCAATTGTAATGTCTCCAAAATGGAGTTCACATTGGTTTCAAATAATTATTAGAATTGATAAATCTTGGTATAATGATATTAATAATGGTAAATCAAAAGATAAAAATGAAGTTTTAACATTTTTATTTGATGCAAATTGTGAAGCAATGGTATTTGATGTAAATGGTTTACCATTACAAGGTATGACTGGTGGTGGCGAAAGAATTGAATTTGAATTACCATTAAATTGGTTTAAAATTTCAAAAAAAAATATTAAAAAAATGGAATGTTTATTTTATTTAGAATGTGGTTGTAATTCAATGTTTGGTGGTGGTGGTGATAATTATGGTATTAATATTTGTGAAATTGTTCAATTTAATTATCAAGCTAAAGCATTATATTATGATTTCTTAGTTTTAAGTGATGCAGCTAGAGAAGATACTGCACCTCAAAAACATAAAGCAAGAGAAATTTGTAATAAAATTATGGATAATTTTGATCCAATGGATATTAATTCAATTGATAAATGTAGAATTATTGCAAAAGAATTTTTAGGTGAAAATGTTGATTCTTCAATGGTTTTTAAAGAAAAAAAATTAAATAAATTTAATGCAGTTTATGCATTAGGTAATTGTCATATTGATACTGCTTGGTTATGGGATTTTGCAACATCTAAAACTAAAATTGCAAGAAGTTGGTCTTCTCAATTAAGATTAATTGAAAAATATCCAGAATATGTATTTGTTGCATCAGCTGCTCAACATTTTAAATGGTTAGTACAATATTATCCAGATTTATATAAAAAAGTTAAAAAGGCTACTTTAGATGGTAGATTTATTCCATTAGGTGGTTCTTGGGTTGAAAATGATACTAATTTACCAAGTGGTGAAGGTTTAGTAAGACAATTTTTATTAGGTCAAAGATATTTCCAAAATTTATTTGGTGTTAAATCTGATATTTTTTGGTTACCAGATTCTTTTGGTTATTCTTCACAAATTCCTCAAATTTGTAGATTATGTGAAATACCAAAATTTTTAACTCAAAAATTATCTTGGAATAATATAAATGTTTTCCCACAAAATTCTTTTAATTGGGTAGGTATTGATTTATCTCAAGTTATGGTTCATATGCCACCTGATAATACTTATACTGCAGATGCAAATTTTGGTGATGTTAAAAGAAGTACTATTAATCATAAAAATCTTTATGATGATCAAAAGGGTATGTTATTATATGGTAAAGGTGATGGTGGTGGTGGTCCAACTCCTCAAATGATTGAAAAATTAAGAAGATGTCGTGGTTATGCAAATACTGCAGGTGGTGATTTCCCACAAGTTGAATTAGGTTGTACTGTTAATGATTTTTATAATGATTTAGCAAAAGATACTGATAATGGTAAAAAATTACCATCATGGAGAGGTGAATTATATTTAGAATATCATAGAGGTACCTATACTACTCAAGCTAAAGTTAAAAATTTTATGAGAACTGTTGAATTATTAATGCATAATGTTGAATTATTTGCTTCCATTGCATCTATTTCAAAAAAATCATATAAATATCCATTAGCTAAAATTGAATCTTTATGGGAAGATATTTGTCTTTGTCAATTTCATGATGTTTTACCCGGTTCTTGTATCAATAAAGTTTATAGTGAAGATGTTTGGCCATTGTTAGCTAAAGTTGTATCTAAAGAAACTGATTTATTAAATGATGCATTATTAAAACTTGGTATATCTACAATTAAAGATGATACATATAAACATTTAATTAAATTGAGTTCATTACCTTGGAAAAAAACTTCTATTGAAGCTGTTAAAAATTTACCAAATTATTTACTTTCAATCTCTCAAAAAGTTGATGATAAATATTTTATTGCTTTAAATGGTTCAACAATTATGAAACCAATTGCATCAAAAATTAAATATCCATCATCTATTACCAAAACTGAAACTGGCTTTTATATTTTAGAAAATTCAAAATTAAAAGCATCAATTGATTCTAATGGTGTGGTTTTAAAATTATATGATTTAATCAATAAACGTGAAATCATTAATAATTCAACTATTAAAGGTGGTAATCAATATATTATGGTATCAGATACTCCATTAAACTTCCCAGCTTGGGATACTGAACTTTATTCATTAAATAAATTTAAATATGTTGGTAGTTCCACTAAATGTTCTATAAAATACAATGGTCCATTGGTTAGTGCATTAGAAATTGAACATGAACTTTCATTAACAAGTAAGATTACAACTATCATTTCTCTTGAAGGTCTTAATGATTTATCTGATATATCAGCACTTAAGTTTAAATGTAATGTTTCATGGAATGAAAATTATCAATTTTTAAAAGTTCAATTTCCAGTTAATGTTTCAGCAGATTATGCATCTTATGAAACTCAATTTGGTATAACTAAAAGACCAACACATTTTAATACTTCTTGGGATGTTGCAAAGTTTGAATGTTGTATGCATAAATTTGTGGATTTCTCAGATTATAATTATGGTGTTTCTTTAATTAATAATAATAAATATGGTGGTAGTGTTCATGGTAATATTATGACTCTTTCTTTATTACGTGCTCCAAAATATCCTGATGAAAAGGCAGATATAGGTGATCATGAATTTTCTTATGAAATTCTTCCACATTCTGGTCCACTTGGTGTTAATACCGTTCATGCAGGTTGGGAATTTAATGAACGTATGCCATCTGAATTATATGTTACTACTGAAAAGAAGGATTCTTTGAAATTATTAGATGAATTTGTAACTATTACTGGTGATGATGGTGTAATATTATCTAATGTTAAACGTGGTGAAGATGATTCTGATGTTGATTATACTGGTGGATTGATGGATAATCTACCAAAAAAATTTATTGATTCTCAAACTATTGTTTTAAGAGTTTATGAATCTTTAGGTGGTATTTCAAATGCAACTATCAAACTTGGTCCGAAAATTAAAACAGTATTTAAGACAAACTTATTAGAAGAAGAAAAGGAAGAATTGAAAGTTTCTAATACTGGTGAATTCACATTCCAATTAAGAGCATTTGAAATTGCAACATTTAAGGTCATTCTAGCTTAAAAATTATTATTATAAATATACTTTCAGCAAACTTATTGTGCATTTACATTTTGTTTTTTTATTACTATGTTATTAATATTATTATTGCTATTATTTGTAGCTATATTTTTATATTAATTATTGTCTTTATTGTTTTTTAAAAAAAATTTGTAAAAATTAACTAAAAAAATCAAAAAAGTAAATACGACCAGAGTGAGGATTGAACTCACGATCTTGCGATTAACAGTCGCACGCCTTAACCAACTTGGCCATCCAGTCAATATATTATGAAAATGAATTAGGATTAACATCTTCTTTGATACTCACGTGACCAATTTAAAAATATTGCAAATATTTTTTTAAGTTGAATAAAATAATTTTAAAATTTAATTTTAAAACCTTAAATTAAGTCAAAATTATCAATTTTTCTAATTTTTTCTTTTTTTTTTTATTTTTTAATATTTTATTTTCTTATTAGATTAACTTTATTTCAAATTACATACATAAATTCACTTATATTTAATATTAATTGGATATTTTATTGTATAATGTTATCAAACATGTACATAAAGGAAAAAAAGTTAAATCAATAATCAATAATGCCAACTTTACGTACAAATTACTAAAGGAAATTATTTAGTTAATTAATTATTTATAAACATACATTTATAATATTGATTTTCACGATTTTGTAAATGATTCTACCTTTTAATTGTTCAACAGTTTAAAACTTTAACTCATTTAATTATATTTTACATAAGAATATACACTAGCCATCAATTTAAATGATGTTATAAACATTTTAAATGGAAAGCTTATAATTCTAAAGTACTCATATTTCTCTTCTTACCATTTTTGGTACAAACCCAAGTAGATGCATACATATTAACTCTATCAATTGCTTTAGTTGGAGTTCTAACAGCAGCAGCTTCACATGAAAAACCAATTTTTTCAAAATTTTCAATATACCATGGCTCTTCAGCAGCAGATCTTAACATAACTCTACCACCAGAACATAAAGCTTTATATAAAGCAGAAATTTCAGCATCTGCATCAGCACCATCTTTATCAAACCAATCCATATGATCCATAATAATTGCAATTGTTAAAGAACCTGAAGTTAAACGAGAGAAAACATCATTAAGGAAATCAGTATGAATTCTAATACGATCTAATGGATTATCTTCTTTACGTGAAAATTTTTTATAAGCATCAGTTGTTAAATAATCAGGACAATTATTTTTTGCATAATGACCCATTAAACATAAATAATAAAAATAATTATCATTTGAAATCATTGAAAAATCAACCATTGGTTGAAATGTATCTTTAACATATTTTAAAACAGATTCACCCATTAATGAAGCTTGATTTGCTGGAACACCTAAAGCTTTCCAAAGGAATAATGGATTACCAACTAAAAGTTTTGAAACAATTGGATTTAATAATGTTGGTTTAATTTTTGAATCCCAAATTTTTTTTTGTTGTTTCATTGATTTTGCAGAACATAATTCTTCAACATCATCTTTATTACTAGTTAAATAAAATAAATAACTTGCCATTCTTAAAGCCCATTTTGAGAAACCAGTATCATATAAACCTTTACCATTAACACCAAAAGTTTTTGGACCTTTATCATACCAATATTGTAAAGCATTTGAAGACATATGTGGTGACATTCTATTAATTAATAAATCATTAAAATTTTCAATTTTACCTAATCCAAATAATTGCCAAACTTCATCTTTTGTTAAAGATTTAAAAGCAGCTAATTTTAATTCCATTAAATGACCTTGACATGGATTTAAATCAACACAATGAATTCTTCTTGGTGCATTTGGTAATGAAGCATAAGATAAAATATTATCACCAGCAGATGTAATTGCTAATACAGTATCATTTGAATTAAAATTTAAAATTTTATCATCTTCTCTTGGATCTTCCCAAGTGAAAGCATAAATATATTGATTATTAAATTGATTATATTCTGGTCTCATTTCATCATAATAAACACGATAAATATCTTCTTGATAATATAATGATGGATATGGTAAATTTCTAATTTGATTATTCATTGCAGCTTCATGACCTTTACTAGTTTTTAATTCTTCATTTGCATCAATTGCATCTTGTGGTGCTAAATATGGTGATTCTGTTGCTAATGCATTAATTCTATGTAATAAAGCTGGTGATCTATCTTTATCACAACCTAACCAAATATAATAAGGAATATTACCTAAATTTTTATTGTATAAATTTAAAGATTTTAAAGTACCAAATCTATATTCTAAATAATCTCTTCTTGCAGGATCTAAAAATACTCTATCAGTTTCAAACCAAACTCTCCAAAATGTTCTAAAAGCCCAAGGAATATGTCTATTTGTTAAACCACCAACAGTATTAACTCTACCAGTTGTTGTTTCAGTTGATTGTACACCAAAATCAACAGAACAAATTACACCATTTTTATGTAACAGTGATTTTAAATGATCAATTGCAGAATGGAAAGTTGGAATCATTGATAAAGAATAAGATAAAGTAATTAAATCAACCGATTCATAAGGAATTTGGAAAGTACAAGCATCTTCTAAAAGACAATAAACATTTTTAATACCTAATTTATCAAATCTTTCTTTAGCAACACTTAATAAAGATGGTGACAAATCAACAATATAAACAGCTTTAAATTTAGTTGATAAATCTAAAATTTTATTCATATATTCAACATTCCAACCAGTTCCACCACCAACATCAACCCAAATTAAATCTTTTTTCTTTTCTAAATTTGCAATTGCTAATTGTAAAGATTGTTCTCTACCTTTTAAAAGGAAAGGTCTTGTTGCATCATAAATTTTAGCTTGTGCTTCATAAAAAGATTCTAAAGCTGATTGTTGGCCAGTTGATTCATTTGCTTTCTTTTTTGAAGATGGTGTAAATGGTGCAACGAAGCAATGATAAGAAAATAATAATAAAGTTTTGGCAGTACTATTTGATAAAACAATTAAAACTAAACTTGCTAAAAGGCAAATAATAAGTGTAATTGAATATTTTGGAATGTATGATTCTGGTGTTGATAAGAACACATTGTGTAATGTTGAATTAACTGATTCCATTGTTGTGTTGATTATTTATAGAATGGGATACTCCGAAGTGAAAATAAAAAATAAAAAGGTGGAAAAAGAAGATTAAGTCTATGATAATACTGCTACATATTTATACAAATACAACAGCAAAAATGCTTTCTTTTATTCTAGCAATTGCAACAAACACGAAACATCATGACCAGTGACCCATGACCAGGTGAAAGCAACAGACATGTGAAAAGTGAAAAGTGAAAGATCAGTCCAAGGCCCATTGCAACGTGCTCTTTGGCTCATCATGTGAAAAGGATACTAATGCTGCCAATAAGCACAACATGTGCACGATAACGCTTTGATTCTGATGTACACATCTATCCGATAATTTCCCCATTCGGCTTCGGAGTTGCACGTGCCAGCGGTGTCGGAAATTATCTTGCACGCACTGCGCCACGCCCACTGCGCCACAGGTGAGATCACGTGCCAGAAAGGAAATGGAAAAAAAGAAAAAAAAGAGAAAATCAGTTTTGGAGACCGATTTTTTCTTCAATTCCATTTCAGCAATAAATTGATGCTAGCAAACAAACAAGCAAATACATGATGGATGATAACCAATTTACTGCTTTAATTTAACTAGTATATATCACATCAGCTATATACTATAACCACTTTTGAGATAATGAATATATCCAGACCTGGGTTGATGAGACAATTTACAGGTTTGAGGCTTTCTTCATCTTTTCCAATTTCTAAATGTAAACCCAATTATAATTTATTCAAATTTATTAATATTTCAACAACACAAACACAACGTTTTTATACAATACGATCTAATTCACAATTAAAAATTCCTTATAATGATAAATATAATAATTTAAAATTTATAAATTCATTAATTTTAATACGAAATTTTCATTCTTCAAATAAAAAAAATGCTGAATTTTGGAAAGTTGGTACAAATATTAAAATTTTTAAAGGTATGTTAAAAGAATCTGGTAGTAGTCAATGGAAATATAGAGTTGTTTTATTTCTTGTTCTTTTCACAATTATGAACTTTTTATTTAATGTCATGTTAACTATCTTAACAAATATTTATTTAGATAGATTACAACCTTCATGTTGGCAATTTGGATTCTCTGTTAATACTGAAATTAAACATGGTCTTGTTAATGAATATATTAAATTACAAGAAAATTTAGCAAATGAAAATTATTTTAAAGCATTAAAAGATTTAGCTAAAGATAATGGTATTTTATATAATATTGATGATAAAATTGATGATATTACAAAAATTATTTTAAATATTAATGAATTAGATATTTGGTTTAATAAAAAGAATAATTTAAATTATATCTCTATTTATTGTGATCTTTTATTAAGATATGCTTTAACATGTGATGAATATAAACATAAAGAAGTTGAAATTGTTATTAATAAAGCATTTGATTTAATTAATCATTATGAATTAATTACAGGTAAAAATATATCAACTTATAGTTTAAAAAATAAAGCATTAAGAATCCAAGCAGAAATTTTACAATATACTGGTCATCCATTCAAAGAAATTGAAAAAAAATATTATGATTCTATTCGTTTAGTTATTGAAAATGAATATATTAATTCACATATTAATTCAAATGATATTGCAATTGTACCACCAAATGAATTATCATCAAATAATTTAACAAATTCTTTATTAGATTTATCTTCTTTTTATTCACAAACAAAAAATAAAAAATATACTTCAAAAGCATTAAATATTTTATTAGCTGAATTAAGATCTTTAGATAATGAATTTTCAATTTTAGATTCTCAATTTAATTCAAATGATATATTTAGAAAAAATTCAAAAGTTTTATCAAATAAAAGTGAAAAAAGACTTATGGAATTAAGATTTGAAAAAATACCTTTATTAAATATGCAAATTAGTGAAATTCTTTGGTTTGAAAAAAATTATGATAAATCAATTGAATTCGCAAAAGAATCAGCTCAAATTTCAAGTATGTATGCAAATATGAATTTTAATTCTGCAAAAATTGCTAAAATGGGGTTCATGAATTTATCTACAATGTTTCAACAATTAGGCGATAAAGAAGGTTCTGAACTTTGTTTAAAACGTTCTGAAGAAATATCTATTCCAATGGATGCATTTGCAAATTTATCAGGATCTGTTCGTGATGTTGTTCTTGAATATTGGTTTGGTGCTTGGGGTAAATTCCTTTTCCCTGGTTAAATAATATCCTTTCTTTTCCTGTATATAGTGTATGTATGTATCTAGATATATAACTATGGTTTATGTTGTTTTTATAAATTTTACGAAAGTTTATCTTTTGATGATGATAAATGTATATAGATTTAGATTTGACTCATTAAGTGTGTGCGCAATCTTCAATGAAATTTCTGTGTAAGTTGTCCAAAATGTATATGTTTTATTGCTCTTTCAAAATCAATACTTTCATTACAATTCACAATCGATTAATTGGCCATTAAAGAAAAGTCATACAGATAATCTACTAATTAGCAATGACAAGTGTATTAGAACCCACCTTTAAGAATCTTTTGAAGTTGTCTTTGGAAAAGCAATTTCAACCTTCAACTTTCGCCAAACTTTACATTGATTTGCTAAAAAAATATCCAAACAATGCTGCTACTAACTCAATTTCTCCATTATATATGAATATTGATGCAAATTATCTTCAAAGAGATTATATTTATGAAATTTTAGTTGGATCAGATTTAGAAAATAATTATACAGAATTTATAAATTATTTTTCAATATTATCAAATGAAATTTCAATTAAAGATCAAATTGAACTTCTTTTATTTATAAATCAAATCAATGAGAAATTTCCATGGAAAAATTATGCAAAATCCATTCCAGTATTAAATTCTTTTACAAGTTATTCTAAATATTTAATTGAAAATTCTAATGATTCAAAAGAATTTAATAAACTTTTAATATTATTTGTGAAATTAATAACTAATATATTTATTGTTTCAAAGGAAACAAAATTAAATGATAATTTTATTCAATCAATGAAGGAATTTTCTGAATGGATATCTATTAAATCTTATAAAGAACCATTTAAATTATTAAATTCATATTTAAGTGAATATACTATTTCTTCAGTAAAATTAGGATTTAATTCAAATGAAATTATTAAAAATTTAAAAAATGATTCTACATTAAATAGTCAAAAGAAAAAAATTATTAATGAAAAGGAAAATTTAAATTTATTAAAAATTAAAAAAATTATTTGGTTATCTCAAAAATTTACTGTTGAATTTGTTAAATTAGATGATAAATTTATAATAGATTTTAAAGAATTACTTAATTTATCTAATGTTACAACTATTGAAAGTATGCCAACATTAACAATGGAATTATTAACTGGTATTTTACAATGTTTTCAACTTTCAAATTCTAGAAATATTCATATATGGAAAGAATATTTAGTATGTAAAATTCCTTGGTTTTTAAAATATACATTAGAGATAAGTCAAAATAAATTTGAAAAAGTAATTGAAACTTTATTAAGTGATTATGATCCTATAATATTTCAAGAAAATAAAGAAATTATGATTGAATTTGATAATAATTTAATTGAATTAGAATTATTAAGACCAGGGATATTTAAAAATATTAATAAGCCAATTTTATCAAATGATGAAAAATCAAAAATATATACAATAGATGATCTTAATCATAATTATACACATAAATTTATTGAATGTAATCCAGAATTTACATCAATTGAAGAAATTGGTATTGTTGAATTTGTTAATAAGACTAATAATTCAATTAAAATTAAAAATAAATTTTGTGAATTATTTATGGATTCTTTTAATTCATTTATGTTAACTGGAGATACATTAAGATTACGTCGTTTATTAATATCATGTTCAATTAATTTTCAAATTTTAGATAATTTATTATTACATGATTCTCCATATAAAATTTTACTTCCATTATTAAAATTTTTAGAAAAGCAAGTTATTCAAACACCAGAAGGTGTTGGTATGAATGCAGCTGAAATGTATTTAAATCAATCTAATCAACCTGATTTATTAATGGATTTAGATATTGCAGGTGATGATTCTTCAAATGCTCAAGATTTTTTTAGTGATTTATCAACAATGTTAGTTTTTTGTCAATTTATTATTAAAAGATATAATTTAATTCTTAATGATCCTTCATTTTCTTCATTACCTAATACTATATCACTTTTAAAAAGATCTAAATTAATTGTAAATTTATCTGATTCATCAAATACAATTGAAGAAGTTAAACTTGATGATAATACTATTAATAAATGGATTTCATCTATGTTTGATCCATCTAATGTTAATGGTATATCCGATAGTTTAATTAAAACTAATACACCATTAGAATATTCACTTTTAATTCCAAAGATTGTACGAGAAGCTCTTATATGTAATAGTTTAGGATGGTTAGATGATGATGGATTAATGGGTGGTCTTGAGTATTTACATCAAAAATTTTTAGTTGGTTGGATGGTATTTGTTTTTGAAGAGATATGTAATTTGAAATGGTTTAATAATGGTAAAGATTCAAAATTGGATTTAATATTAGAAAAAGTATTAAAACAATTATTAGAAACAAATGATAATGAAAATATAGATATTCAAGTTATAATTAAATTAGCAAGATATACTGTTTGTGATAAAATTAATTTAAATTTCCCCCATTTAGAATCATCAAATTTATTAAAACCTTATAAATCTTTAACACCAATTGAAAATTTTTCTAATTTAATTAAATTTGTATCTTCAACTAAAGAAAATACAGAAAAATTTGAATTTGAATTAACACAAGTTTGGTTTGTAATAAATTCTGAAAATTTAATAGTTGATTATCTTTATAAACAATTGAATATTTTAGTTTTTGATTATCATTTATCATCTGATTTAAGTTGCGAATTAATTACTGATATTCTTATAACATTTTGCAAATGGAGAATAGGAAATAGTATTTGTTCAACATGGCCAATTGCATTATCTGAACTTAGAAATAATAAGCCACAAGATTTATTTAATCTTTCAATGATTTTTAATAGGAAACCTACTACGATTGTTATAAAAGGATATAAAGGAAAGGATAATATTAAAATTGAAGATTCAGAAAATAAAACGGAATCAGGTTTTTTCGGATTTATCCAAGAACCTAAATCATCAGATGAAAGCGATTCTAATATGATGGATGTTGATTCTGAGAACAAGACAATTAATAAAGGAATTGACATTTATGGTGAAAACCTCATATTACTTGCTTATGAAAACATGGGAAACTCTTTTGTAGAATCATTTATTCACAGTATTTTAGATCATCTTTCATAATTAACTATTTCTAATTTATAAACACCTTATTTATAAACATCTTGATTGATTGCTTGATGTGTAAGCTTTAATGTGGCGAGTGACGTGTAAAAGCGGTGGCGCAGTTAACGAAAGAGAAACGGCTTCATTGCCAGACTATCTTTCATTCATTCATTCTTTCTTTCTTTCTAATCACCATAATCATCACTCTCCTTTTCATTGTATAGTTATTATTCACATCCAACTACAATCACAACCAGAAGATGTCAAGAATACCCGTTATAGCATTTCCAGAAGAGACATCACTCCCAGTGCTAAGGACTCCTACACATCCTGTGATTAGATATATTAAGGTATTATCAAGAACAACACTACTTACAACATTAGTTATATATTTATTAGCTAAATTTTTATTATCTCCTGCATTATCTACAATATTAAAAAGGAGATCTGAATTTAATAATACAGTTTATACAAGACTTAAAATATTACATAAAACATTAAAATCAATAGTGAAAAATCCACCTAATGCTAATGTATCTTATAATGGGAAGAAATTAGTTGATCGTACAATATGTACAGATGATGTAATTATGGAAGAAACAAGAGAATATGAATTAGAACAATTTAAAAAAAATAATCAAGGAAAGCGTTACCCAACTCAATTTTCTATTGATAATATTAAAGAAGTTAGATTTGCAGATGAAGCTGGTTCTTCATTTAAAGAAAATCAAACATTTGATGATTTACAAAAGAAAATGAGTTTTAGTTCAACAAAACTTGACACAAATATTGATAATTTAAAATCATCTTTAAATAAATTAAAAGTTTCTGAATATAATCAACTTTCAATTTCAGGATTTAATAATGGTGATGCAGAAATGAATTCTTTATTATATCAAATTAAACAACTTAAAACTTATCTTGAAGTTGTAACTTCAGAACATCCAAGAGATATGTTATTTAAGAAACCTTTATATCATATTAAACTTGGAAATGATGATACAAACTATAAATTTAATTATTTGGATATTTTAAACGATAATATTAATGAAATGAAGAGAATAATCGATTCTAAATAGTTGATTTATTGATATCTATAAATAAAAGATTATATATATATACATGTTTATTATTATTATATTTGGTATAAGTATATTACATTAATTCAATCCATAAAATTTAGTAAGAGAGTACATTTTTAACCATTGTAATATCAATCTGAGGTATTATTATTATTTGGATTACTTGTAATAACAGTATTAACATAATTTGATATTTTTGAATCTTTTACTTTCTCTCTTTCAATTCTAGCTTGATTTAATTCATCAAAGTGATTCTTAATATTCTCAATACCATGTTTTAAATAATATGAATGTAATTCTTGTTTGAAAAATTGTGGTATTTCTAATTTAAGCTTTCTTTCTTTTTCTTCAATAAATTCATTAAATTTAGATTCAATCATTTTTTCAGTTACTTGTCTTGAAAGTTTTCTCTCCCATCTAGATTCTAATTTATCTAATTCTTTTTCAGTTGGTGACCATCTAGATTTTAAAATTTTTGATATAGCAATTGGTGAAACTTTAAAAAATTCAGCTAATTTTTCATTAGGTAATTCATCTGAAAATTCATCATGTAATGCTCTTATTGCTCTAGCAGTACTGGGGCTTAACCTTTTAACTTTTGATAAATCTGTTTTCATTGATTTCTCTTTTAATGCATATTTTGTTCTTAACCAATCTGGAAGATTTTTATTCTTTCTCCATCCCTTTGGAGGTGGTGTTATATTATATCCATTGTTATTTCCATTTGCCTTTTCATTTTCTAATTTTTTAGCATTTTCTAATAAATATTCATTCCAACTTCTTTTATTATATACTTTACCTTTAAAACCACCAGGTAGTTTATCTAAATCAGGTAGATTCCAAGTGGTTGGTCTTTTTGAATCTGATTTAAGTGAAACTTTTGTAATGTGTATAAATCGTTTCTGTATTCCATAAAAGATCGACATGCTGTATGATATCCATCAGTATTACTTTATTGTCATCATCTGAAACAAGTATGTATCTATAATCAATCAGTTAACATGGTAATCTGATTTATCAGAAAATCATGTTCCCTCGCAAAAAAAGTAAAAAATTTTATGTGGCAACAAATTATTTAATTATTTGATAAACAAAATATGTTTTTTGTAGGCTTGACTTTTATATTTATCTTATTAATATATTAACAATTAAGACTATAGAATAGAACAACAAGATACATGAATATTGTCAAACGATTCTTTAGTAAACATCATAAATATCCAACTGATGAATCAAATATGATTCCATCTGGGCAATTATATTTAGTACGTTCACCAAAATCACCAAAATCTGAGAATGAATGTCTTTATAATGATGCAATTTTAACAATTAGAGAGAATAATCATCAATTTGATTATCAAATGGTTGTATGGAAAGGTAATTTATCAGATTCAGATTCTTTAAGTGATGATGAAGATGATGATCCAAATTCTAGTGATAATTTTTTTGAGAATGAATCAAATATTTTAAAAAAGTTTTTAATTGATTCAAATTTAAATGTTTGTTTATTTGAAAGATATAATCAAAAAATAATTTCTTGGAGAGATATGGAAGGTGATTTTGGTGATATGTTTGAATATAGAATTACATCAACAGTTCCAATTGATACAATTGAACAATTTTTAACAACAATTTATAAATGTCAATATGAAAGAAAATATAAAAAATCAAGTAATAATATTAATGTTTCTGATATTAAAGAATTTATAATTGATAAAGATCAAAATAATTCTGCAAATAATAAATCTGTTTCAAGTTCTTTAGATATGAAGAAACTTTTATCAAATAATGGAAATATTGATGATGTTGAATATGTTGATGAAGGTGATAGTGATGAAGATGGATCATATAGTAGCGATGAAGATGAAGATGATGATGATGATGATAATTTAAATTTTGTTGATGCATCTGAAATACCAAATCAAGCTGTTTCTCAAGAACAAAAAATAATTAGGATTTTAATTGAATCATTTTCATGTAAAGTTTATTCATATCATTCAGAATTAAATTTATTTCAATCTATTTCTGAAGATTCAATAATTTCATTATATGAAATTTCAAATTGGAATTATTGCTTTGAAGTAAAAGATAAAGATGAAAATAAAATTTATGCTTTATCATTAATTAATGAACAATTAGATCCAACTTTTAAATTTGAACAATTTGCATTTCTTTTCAATATTTATACTACAACAAGTGCAACTACATGGTTAATTAAATTTAATGATAGACAAACATATGAGAATTTTCAAACTATTTTTATGAAATTAAATTGGCAATATAAGAATAAAACTATTTATAAAAGTGTTAAAGAAGATGAAGATTATTTAATTGATTCTTTAGAAGCTCTGGATATAGATGATGATGAAGAAGATGAAGAGGAAGAGGAAGTACAAAGTGAACCAGTAAATAAAGTATATTCATTTAAAGGTAAAAGACAAAAAGCAATAGTAGATTCAGATGAATCTGATGATGAATCAGATTTTGAAGATAAGAAAAGGTTTAATAAATCTAGTAAGAATTCAGGTTTAGCAGTTGGTTTAGCAACTGATAGAACATTTATTTCAAAAGATGATAAACTTGGAATTTTTAAAGCAAATGAAACAGGAATTGAATTTTTAACAACAATTGAACAATTATCATATTCAAAAGATTCAAAGAAAAAGATTAAACCAAATAAAATGATGTTAATGGATAATGATAGAACAATGATTATACAAGGTAAAAATGATTTTAATAATTTACATAAAATTGATGTTGAACGTGGGAAAGTTATTGAAGATTGGCAAATAAAAAAGAATGATAATAATATTAATATTGAAAGTTTTACAACAAATCAAAAATTTGGTGATTTAAATTTAGATAAAACATTTTTAGGTGTTAGTTCACAATCAATGTTTAGAATTGATCCAAGATTAAATGAAGGATTTATTGGAACTGATAAAGAATATAAAACTAAAGTTGGATTTAAAGAAATTTCAACAACTGGTAATGGTAATATTGCTATTGCAAGTTTAGATGGTTCAATTAGATTATATGATTCACTTGGTAAAATTGCTAAAACTTCATTACCAGCATTAGGTGATAAAATTATTGGATTAGATACATCAATGGATGGTAGATTTATAATTGCAACATGTTCAACATATTTATTATTAATTGATACAATGATTAAAGATGGTAAATATTCTAATCAATTAGGATTTACAAGATCATTTCCAATTGATTCCAAACCTAAACCTATTAGATTACAACTTAAACCAGAAAATATTGCATATATTAAACAAAATTTTGGTCAAAAAATTATTTATTCACCAGCAAAATTTAATGAATGTAGTAATGGAGAATCACCAACATTTATTATTACATCAATTGGACCATTTGCAATTACATGGAATCTTAAAAAAGTTTTAGCTAATAAGAAAGATTGTTATAAAATTCGTAGATATCAAGATAATGTTATTATGGGTGAATTTGTTAATAATGATAATAATCATATGGTATTAGCACTTTCTGATAATGTTGCACTTGCATCAACATCATCATTTAGAAGTCCAACTGATGAATTTAATATTGTGAAAACTGCATTTTAATAATTATAAAATGGAAATCATCAGTAATTGTAATTTTAATCTTTTCTTTTAATTTATTATCCTTTTCTTTTATTTTTCTTTTGTATATTTATATATAATTATGTAATTAAGTTAATAGTACTAATAAAAAAAAACCTCTAGATAATTTATTACTTTTTAAATAAAAATGTATCGGTCATTTCAATTCTCCAAATTTTAAAATATGCATTAAAACGTTGAATAACTGTAGGTTTATAAATTATCTTTTTATTTAAAATTGTTCGATTTTTAAATCCATTAACCATATTTGGTGGATTTGGTGGTGGTAAATCATTCATCAATGCATGTACAATACGTACATAATAATGAAATTTTGGTGATGTAATTAACTAAATTATGTTGTTAGTAATGATATATTGTTGAGTAAAATAATAAATCAATACATACTCGTCGATAAAGCCATTGTTCAAACATATTTATATGATATTGATTATAGTTTTGTTTAATTTAATATGAAGAGTTAATAATAGAGTTAGTGGAAAGGAGTATTGCCTTTAAATAAATAAGTTTAAGAATTAATTGTGCGTGAAGAATAAAAAATAAAATAAAAAATTGAATAAGTTAGTTTTTATTAAATCGAAATGATATAAATTATGAATATATATAATAAGAGATGTAGTAATTAGTAAATGCTGTACATTATGCATAAAAATCTATAGTAATAATGAAATCAATCAAAATATAAGGAATTGAAATTAAGTAAATGAGGTCATGATAATAAATAAATGAGTAAATAAAAAAATACAACCTTTTTAAAGCTATGAACGAGAGAAGAAATATTAAGGTGTAAAAGTTAGTAAAGGAGTATAATTAGTTAAAAAGTTGTCTAAATTGAGAACAAATTATTGAATCTTCAGTTTTCCAAAGCAAATAAATGAATTTATCTAATAAATCATGATCAAATAATTGAAAATTACAATTTGATTTAATATCATTAATATCATTTAAATTGAAAGAATTATAATAAAATGATAAAATATCTATTTCTGTTGATAAATTGTTATTAGTATTTGTTAAAATATATGTTGTAATTGAATTCAATATGGATAATAAATTAATAATATCAATCATTAAAGATTTATAAAAAGAATAATAACAATTAGAATCTGAATTTAAATTTAAATTTGAATTTAATAATACTTTTAAACTCCAAAAATTATTTTTAAAAAAATTTGAATCATTTAAATAAATTGAATTTATATTAAAATTAAATATTGATTTAAATAATTTTAATTTTAATATTAAATTATTTGATTTTAAAAGTTTTAAAATTAAATTTGTTTGTGAATTATCTATAAATTCTTTTAAAGTTAAATTTTGAATTAATTTTAGTCTATCATTATTAAAAGAAGTGAATTTTAATTCATAATGATTTAAATTAGTTGAATCATTATAAGAGAATAATAAATTAAATTTTGTATTTGAATTTATGCTTAAATTTAAATCTATATTTAAATTTTCGATTTTTCTCTTTTTAATTGATTCAAAATTTGGTAATATTTCTGAATGATTTAGTAATAAAGAATCAATTAAATTTGAATTTGAATTTAAATTTTGGTTATTATAATAAGATTGATTTAAAATTGAGAATTTTAAAGGTGAACTTGATCTTGAAATTGGTGGTGAAGAAGAAGTATCTAAAGAAGAATTTAAAGAAGTAAAAGATTGAATGAATTTATTATTATTAATCAGAATTATATTTTTATTATAAATATAATCTAAAGAATCATTTTGTAAAGGGTTATTAATATAATCATAATCTAATTGATCATTTAAATTTAAGTTATTTAATAATGTGGTATTATTGTTGTTATTTAATATTGTAACTGTTCTTGGAGTAATATTTGAGTTTGAAGATAATTGAGTGTTTGGAGAAGAGTCGTATAAATGATTATGAATGGGAGATGAAGATAAAGAAGAGGAGGTAGTGGTGGTGGTAAAAGAAGTATCAAAAGAATTTTCCTTTTCTTTACCTAGATTTTTATTATGATTGAAATTGAATGGGATTTTGAAACGTTGTTTAGATTTATTAGATTTATCATTTTGTAAGCTGTGACTTGTAGTGAATTGTGGTATTCTCATTTTAATTAACCAACAACGAACAGATAAATGGGATGTGAAGAAAGAAGCAGAGAAAGCAGTGCCATTTGCTGGAAGAGAGGTGACGGGGGATGTCTTTGTTTAAATAGCTATCCAGCAAGCAGGAAAGCAGGAAAAGAAGGTTGCCGAAAGGGGGGAGCCCATCAGTTGATTGGCCAGTTACGAGTCGTTAGTTGTTCTTTTGAACAGCTGAGCCTTAACACACTTCCCAAAAAGGCAATTACCAGCTGTGACAACCGTTGCCCATCCCCGTCCCAATGCGGCAGGCCACGCGAGCGCTGCTTGCTTACGTCAGCAGCTCCGGCACCGCACACGTATCACGCACCCCTGTCCACCGCACATGTGCGCACCCCTGCCCAATAATAAGAGAGAGAGAAGAGAAGAGAAGAGAAGAGAGTGCGACAGTGTTAGTTAGTTCGTTAGTTAGAGACAAACAAGACTGTTGATAATGGCTTAACTGATGGCAAACACTACACAACCACTTGAACTATCCAACAGGTCTTGAACAGCTCCTAGATATCAACAGTCAACATGTCTCAAGTCTTCAGAAGATCTCTTACTACTTTGATTCCACCAAAGATTGCATCCCCAGCAAACTTATCTTCAAACCCAGCTGCAAAGAGAATGCAACATATTGTTGCATTTTACTCAAAGTTACCAAGGGGTGCAGCAACTTTTGAATCACCAAAGACTCCATTTGCAATTTATAGAGAAGCATACAGAAATAAAGGTACTCCAGTTTTACATTTCGCTTTAGGATTCCTCTTCCTCGGTTATGGTTTAGAATACTATTTCCATTTATCTCATGAAAAGGAACATCATTAAATAATATAATGATTTACTTATTTACTTATTTATTTATTTATTAATGTCAAATTTATATAATTATATATATATCAAAAAATTATTTAAATTAAATCTTAGTTAACATAATCAATCATTTCATTAAAATCTAATTTTTCATATGGTTTACCTAATTTTTCACCATTTGATTTCTCTAATTCATGAATTTTAATCCAATCATTCCAAGTAATAATTTTAGCTCTATTTTTTAAAAGTTTATCTTGAATTTCAATTCTACCCTTTTTTTCAACAAAATTGGTATCATCATTATTTAAATCATTTATAATTGAATTTGATGTATTAATACTATCAATTAATGAATCATTAATATTACCATTTGAACCATTTGAAATCCAACCAACACAATAAGAATTTTTAACACCAATTATTTTACCATTAATATTTTCGATTTTATTATTTTTAAATGGTATATTAAAATTTTCAAAATCTAATAATGGTTGATTTTTATAACCAGTTGATAAAATTAAAAAATCATTTGGAATTGAAATTAATTTATTTGTTGATTTAATTTCCCAATTGTTGTTTTCAACATTTTTAATTAATTTATTTTCTTTAAAAATTGTTTCAGATAATAATTCATTATCTTTAATTTTAACACCAATTGGATCTTTTAAATATTGTAAATTCCAAGTTTTTCTAATTTTTGATTTATCTTTTAAATTTTGAAATTTTTCCATATATTTATTTAATAATGAAATTCTACGTTTATTAATTCTATCTAATTTAATATCATTTAATTGATCTTTAAAATCATTTAAATTATAACCAGTAAAATAAATTCCGAATTTTTCATCCATTTCTAATAATTCTCTTAATTCTTTATTTGAAAATTTACTTTCTAAAATACCCCTTCTAGCAATTATATTAATATTTTTAATATCACTCTTGGTTAATTTATTTAATATATTTTCTGAAATATCAGTATTTTTTAAATAATTTAAATTATTATTTAATAATAATCTAGTTATATCAATTGAAACATTACCATTACCAATAATTGATAAATTTTTAATTTTTTCAAATGGTAAATTTAAATTTTTAAAATTTGAATTATTATTATACCAATTAACTAAACTAAAAGAATCAATTATACCAAAATGATTTAAATTTTTAAAATTAATTGGTAAATTTGGAATTGATGAACCATATGCGAATAAAATTAAATTATAATTTTTATATAAATCATTTAAATTTAAAATTGAATTTTTAGTTGAAATTGGTGTATTACCAAAATATTTAAATGTACCATTATTTAAAAATTCTTTAATATCATTAAATCTATTAATACAATTTTTAACTTCAGGATGATCAGGTGCAACACCATATCTAACTAAACCAAATGGTGATGGATTTTTTTCAAACATATCAATTTCAAAATCATTTGGTTTTTCTTTAAGTAAATTTAAAATTGTATAAAATGCTGATGGACCTGATCCAATAACTGCAAGTTTTCTCTTTGTTGATATATATCTGACTAGTTTCATTATTTGGTTGTTGGAATATAAGAAAAAGTATTAATTACGAGAGTATAAACCGATTTTCGGTGTTAATTCAATTCAAAAGTTGGCTGTGTAATAAAAAAAAACATGTTAGCTATATATAACTACATAAAAAATTAAATAGTTTCATCAATTTTTATATACTCCCTTTGCATTGACTTTAAATCTAAATTTTTACTACACCAATTAATATCCCTTAGTAATTTTTTCGGATCAAGTAAATTTTTAACCTTTTTCAATAAATCATTATAATTATTTTCAAAGAATTTAAATTCTCTAATAATTAAATTATCATCAAAATCTATAAAATATCTTGTATCTAAGATTCTAACTATTACATTATCAACTCTAATAAATAATCTTTGTAAAATTAAAAGACAATTTGACATAACTCTAATTTTAATATTTAAAACAGAAATACCATTATCACCTAATTCATCTTCAAATAAAATCATTTCATCAAAGAATTTAATTGGATTATTTGAAGTTAATTTATTAATTGGGATTTGAAATAAATTATTTGAATCTAAATTCCAATTATAAATTGAATTTAAAATTGTACCTTTATAAAAAGTTGTATAAGTCCAGTCGAATGGTTTAAAAATTTCTAAATTTGAATTTGAGTTACTATTCTTTATTTTATTTTTAAACCATTTATCAGCATATGAAACTTGAATTAAATTTAATGGATTTAAATCAACTAATTTTAAAGCATCTAAAGCATTAAAAATTAAATGAAAATTTATTTTTGAATTTAATTTTAATAAAATTTCAATTTTATTATTACCAAATATCATTTCAGGTAATGTTAAATTATTATTTAAAATTGATTCAAAATTTTCAATTTCATTTGAATTTAAAATTGGTTTATGATTTGTAATTATAAACCATTTATCATTAATTGAGATTGATGGATTATCGATAATTGGTAATGAAGAAACTGGAGATGGTATTATGATTTGATTACAATGGTTACAAAATGGATTATTATTATTACATGATTTGATTGCAGGAGGAGGATAGGGAGGGGGGGTATTTGAATCTTTCTTTTTGGGAGGGAATCTTGAACTGGTTGTAAGTTTATGAAACTCTCTTGCTGAGTTAATTGTATATGAATCGATATTGTTGTTTGACATTGTTTATTGGTTATTTGGTTTATTGGTTGTATTATGAGATGGTTATACGAGATACGAGGTTGAGTATAAATGTCGCGTATATGGTCATATGGTCATATGGTCATACCATCTTCATCACCATCATACCATCATATGGTTACCATCATATTAGCATATAAGTATATAAGCATATGGTTATACCCTCATATAAGCATACCCTCATATAAGCATACCCTCATATAAGCATACCCTCAGATAAGCATACCATCATAACCATACCATAAGCATGTTGAAAAGAAAAGGCATCAAAATCAATAAAAGTATAGTACTAAGTTTAATATTACTAATGGTATTCTTCTATAACTTAATCAACAACAGGAAAGTCGGCGAAGTTATCATCAAAGAAGCAGATGAAGATGCTGTACACGACACCCCGTTCATGCCAAGAATGCTGAACGAGACACTCAAAGCAGAATTGGGCAACTCAGCATGGAAGCTACTACACACGATCCTATCACGGTACCCTGAAGAACCCACCACCAAGGAGAAGCAGTACTTGCAGATGTACATCGAGTCGTTTGCCCAGGTGTACCCGTGTGGCGACTGTGCCCGACACTTCATCAAGCTGTTGGAGCAGTACCCACCGCAGTTGAACAGCCGCAAGAACGCAGCGCTGTGGGGGTGCTCCATCCACAACAGGGTGAACGCGCGGTTGGGGAAGGCGCACTACGACTGTGCGCACGTGCTGGAGGCGTACGACTGCGGGTGTGGCGAGGACGAGCGTGGAGACGAAGAGGGCGACGGCGACGACGGCGACGGCGACGGCGCTGCTGACGTCAGCGAGCAGCGCGCGCACCTGCAGAGCATCCGCGTGGAGAGCAGCGAGCAGCGCGTGGGGGGCTGAGGTGTGGTGGCAGTCACGTGGGCAGTCACTGTGTGGCGCAGCTGCTATTTAATTCCCGCACTCTGGTTTGTCCCGGATAGCGCTTTATAGGTGTGTAATGTAATGTAATGCAATGCAATGCAATGCTGCGTATCCGTTTGTCCGCGCGTCGAGTCGAGTCGAGTCGAGTCGGAGGCCGGCGCTGCCGACGGAGTGCGCTGTGTTTAGTGCAATGTGTTTCTCTCCTGCTGCAACTGGGCTACTTCTCCGACACCAAGACTGGCACTTCTCTGCTGTACTTCTCTGCTGGTTGCTTGATCCTGCTGGCACACCTCCATTCTCCCTGGTCCACTCCACCAACCAACCATGGACTCAGCTATGGATCAACAGCCACCAAACAAGAGGAAGCTGGTGCCCCTGCTGCCAAACACTCTGAAGAAAAAATCAAAATCAAATCCATCAAATCCATCAACTCCATCAACTCCACCATCTCCAGCAAGTGACAATACATTAGCTAAAATCATAAATCCATCAAATCTACCTTTCAACTATTCTCCAGACCAACCAAAACCAAAACATCTCAAATCCTGTTTACGTTGTAGGAAACACAAGACAAAATGCAATTACATCGAAACTGCTCCAAATGCTTGTTCATCTTGTATTAAACGCGGAATCACTTGTCAATTAGAAATAGTTATACCAGTTAAACGTTCAAATATAATCAAAAATTTATCAAATGATATTCAATTATTGAAAAATTTAGTTGATGATTTGATTAAAAGGGATAATTATTTGAAATCGATTTGTTCTAAAAGGGGTATTAAAATTAATGGTTTGGTTGATATTAAATCTTGTCAAAATAATAATATTAATTACAATGATTATTATGATGAATCTGAATCCGATGAATCTGATGATTCAGATAATGACTATATCTATTCAAAAAATAATAATAGAAAAATTAATAATATCTTATCAAAATTTGATAATATAACCCCAAATTTAATTACACCACCAAATTCAAATTCAATATCTCCAAATTTATCAGATATCGATTTAGATTTAAATACTAAAATTTATTCACTTGATGATACTTGTTATTTCTCTTCAATCCAAATTAATCAATTTATTGATGATTTTAATTCAAATTATTTACCCTTTATACCAATAATTAATCCAATAATTTCAATTGAAAATTTATTTATTTCAAATAAATTATTATTTTGGTCAATAATCTTTATTATAACTTGTAATACTGATATTTATAATAAATTTATATTAAAAGAAATTTTAAATTTTATAAATTCAAATGATAATAATATTGAAAATTTAAATCCAATTATATCAATTTTATTAATTTCTTCTTTCCCAACAAAAATTAAATCTTCAAAATTTAATTTTGATGATGATCAACTTGATACTTGTATTTTCCAATGGTTAGAAATTTGTAAATTAAAATTCTCAAATTCAAAAATTTTTAAAAATTTAAATTTAATTGATGATTTAGAAATTAATAATGAAATTGAAATTGAAAATTTAAAAAATTTATGGTGTTCAATCTTTATTTTAGGTAATTTTTATGGTTTTAGATTAGGTTTAAAATGGTCTCAATCAATCGATTTTATTTTAAATGATATTAAAACTAAAGATAATTATTTATCAAAAATTTTAAATATTTCAATCTTATTATCAAATTTATTAGATAAATTTGTTTTCAATAATTTAAATTTTCAATCTAATAATAATGATGATTTATTATTATTTAAATCAATTTCAAATTGGAAATTTAATTTCAATAATTTTAAAAAAAATTCATTCAACAATAACATTGGAAATGAAAATCAAATTAATTTATTAAATTTATCATTTGATTTCTTAGAATTAATCTTTATCTTATTTGAACCATTAAACTCAAATTCAAATTTAAATTCTCAAATCGATAAAATTTTTAAAATTATTTCAAATTTTAATTCAAATTTAAATTTAATTAATTCAATTATTAAATTCCCAATTTTTTTAAAAATTTCAATCGAATTTATTTGTTTAATTTTAACAAAATTATCTTATAATCCATATTTTTTAATTAATTATTCAAATTCAAATTTAATTATTTATATTAATTTATTTAATAAATTAATTTCCTTTGTTGAATTTAATGATACAAGATTTGTTTTTAATACATTAATGGATTTTGATTCTTCAATTAAATTTGATTCTTCTTTATTTGATATTTTTAATCTTAAAAATTTTAAAAAAAATTTAATTCCAGGTTTAATTAATGATTTAAAATTTTTAAATCTTAAATTTAATTCAATTAATTTAAATGATTCAAATAGATTCTTAAAAATTAAATCAAAATTCGAAATCAATAATTCATTAAATTTCGATAATTATTTATCAAATTTTAATAATTTTAGATCTCAAGTTGATTTAGTTATAATTTATTCAAATGAAATACTTAAAGTTTCAAATAATGATAATAATTCTACTACTACTAATACAATCGATTCAAAACAATTAATCAGTGATGATATTGATTTATTCAGAAATATAAATTGGATTAATTAATATCCTACCTTTTATGCGCTTGCTTTTACTATTCTTTATGACAAAAAAAAAATACTTTTTAATGAACTACCTATTTATTCTTTATATTATACTATCTACCTATTTATTCTTTTTATATAATACTATACAATAATACAATCATCAGCACCAAATCCATAAACAACTTTATCAATATTTTTCTTAATTTTATCCCAATCAGAACGCCTTGAAACAAATTGATAAACTTCCTCAGGTGTGAAAATTCCATTCTCTCTACCAATATTAATAATTAATTTACCTAATTCTTTACATTGAAATTTAAATTCTTTTGAATTTAAATTTGAACAATTAATTAAATAAAGTTGATCAATTTTTTTAAATCCAATTAAATATTCAATTGCTGGTTTAATCTTATTCTTAAAATAATATGAATATAATAAATTAATATCAAAACTAAATTGAATCCCACCAAAATTCGAAATTTTAAATTTTAATAAAATTAATTGAATTAAAAATATAATTAATCTATCTCCAAGTTCTTGCTTAAATACATCCATAATCGATTTATCAATTGAATCTTGTAATAATTTAAAATGATTATCTAATACATTTATAAATATTTCACACCATTTACTCATATTACCATTATTTAATGGTAATGATTCAATATTTGTATAATTATAAACCATAGAATTTAAATTATCAGTAGTAGTAGTATTAGTCGTTGTAGATGATGATGATGTTGGACGATTTGAAATTGGTATTTCTGTTGATGATGACAACTGTGGAATGGATTCTAATTTTGATCTTGAATTTAAATTAATTGGAATTTTACCAACACAATCTTCAACTTTAAATTTAATTTCATCAATTATAATATTAATACTAATATCTAAACCAGTTGCAACATAATTATCTAATGTTGATTCAAGAATTTTAATTGATTTTTCAATATTATTCATTCTTAAAAAATCTTTTGATTGTTGTTGAATTTTAATTTTAATTATCCCATTATCAATTAATTCATGATTATAAAATACATTTATCATTTGTAAAATTAAATCTCCAACATCAACTAATTCAATAAAATTATTAACTGGTTCAAGAATTTTAAAATTATCTTTATTCTCATCATTTGAAATATTTAATGGTTTATATTTTCTCAATCTATTTAATGCTTCTTGAAATCCAGGTTTAATATGATTATTAATTAATATATTTAACATATCATTAAATATATTAATACATGTTGTATAAATTTCTTTATTTAATTGATCTGTTGTTGAATATTTAGTAAGTCCAAGTAATAAATCATAACTATTTTTAATATGTTGTAATAATAAAACTGTTAAATCAATACTTACTAAAGTTTTCAATGATTCAACTTTCGTCATAAGAATTTTCAATTTTGCTGCCATTTTAGTTAATTTAATCTCTTGTTGATCTTCAATCTCATTTTCCTTTTCCTTTTCCTTCTCTTTTGATTTAAAACTAAATAAATTTGAAAATGTATTAAAAATTTCAAAATTAAATTTTTTTGAATCATTCTCATCTTCATCAACTAATTTTAAAATTTCAAATTCAATATTTTTTTGAATTTTTTCATTATTACTTTGCCATGATTTAATTAATTGAATTAATGATATATGACATTGTCTTGGTAATTCATTTGAAAATTCAATTAAATATTGTTCATAATAATAATTAACAAATTCACAAACAACTTTAATATAATCCATTTTATTATTATCAAATATTTGTGTTTGTGGATAATCTAATTTTTGTAATGTTGAAATTAATGATGAATGTAAATATGGAACACATTGAAAAAATAATGATTCTTCATTCATAATATTAATATATGGATCTAAATCGTTATCTTCATCTTCATTAAACTCAACATTTTTATTAACTTCATCTAATGAATCAATTTGTCTTGCTTTTGTAATTATCTTATCAATTAATATACCAATTAAATAATTACTTAAAAAATTTTCTAAAATTTTTAAAATTATTGGAATTTCATTAATATTACTTAAAAAAGTATTTGAATTAAAAATATTTTTAATTTCATTAATTTGATTATTTAATAAATTTTCAATATTATTAAAAATTTCATCAATTTTTTTAAAATTAAATGAATATCCTTTAACTATACCTCTCTTTTTCGAATCGATTGATTCATGAATAAAACATTCATTTACTAAATCATTCGATGATAAATAATTATAATCCTCATTATATTTTACAATAAAAAATTCTAATAATGAATCAACTGGATTAATATTTAAATTATTATCATCATCACTTAAACAATCTAAAGATTTAATTAAATTTAAAACAATTGAATAATTTTTATTTTTTAATTGGAAATTAATTTCAGATATTATTGAATTTATAAATAAATTTAAAATTGAATTAAATCTAATTATTAAATTATTAAAATTTTCAAAATTTTTAAAAATATTTAAAAAATTTCCAATATTTTTAAATAATTTTGATTGTGTAATTGGTGTACTAAATGTATTAAAAATTGATAAATTTTGAAAATTTGAATAATTATCAATTAATAATTGTTTAATTATTGGTGATAGAATTGAATAAATTTTAATAAAAATTAATCTAGCAAATTTTGAATTATTTATTTTAATATCAAAACAATTAATTGGATTTAAATTTAATTCATCAATATTTTCAATAATTTCACAATTTGAATCTTGCCACATATTTATCCTTTTCAAATAATTTACCCATAATTCATCGTTATTCATTATATGATTATATATTTCTTTATTAATTAAACTTAAATTAATCAAATCATTAAAATTAACTGTATATTTAACTATAGTATCAATGATTTCAAATGGAATCGATCCTTCCTTTTCAGGATTGGGGAGTACCAATGTTCGTTTCATTGTGTCCTGATAATATTGATACTTGTTAATTATCCCTTGCAATTGTTGACAGCAAATCCAATCATTGCAATATGTTGTCAAACAGGAATGTATGTAATCGTGTCGTTGCACAGAACGTAAAAAGAGAAAGCACAAGAAGATTACGTAAGCAGCAACAGAATGGATGTACTAGCAATACAGTGTTATATGGGATTAACAGATCATAACCAATGGGTGCAATTGCAACATATAGTAGAAGATAGCAGGAGATATATGATACAGGTTTTGATCATCTTCAGACCTGATGTATTACATTACATATATATTACATTAAATTACATGGCATTGCATTGGTTGTTGGTGTGATCGGATAAAATGCCCGCTTTGGGACATCCGAGGAAGCATTCCTCAGTGAACGCATGGAAACACATACTACTTATGGCAACTACACTCTTTGTATGTTTCTTTATCTTTTAATTCAAACTGTTTAAATACCCTGGTACTCCCCCAATTGACTCCACTCCCTTCTCTCTTTTTCCATCTTCTCCCATTATTTCAAACTTTAATTATCAACAACAAATAAAATTATACTATGTCTAAAGGTACCCTTTTCATTAATCCAGGATCACCAAGATCTAATTGGTTAGATGCATTAGCGAAAACATTAAAAGTTGATGTTGAAGTTGTTGATTGTTCAAAAAGTGAAGAATACATTAAACTTTTCCCATTAAAGAAAACTCCTGCATTTGCAGATTCTGAAGGTTATAAATTAACTGAAGTTTTAGCAATTATTGAGTATTTATTCTCACTTTCAAATGATAAAACTTTAAGAGGTAAAAATGCTAAAGATCAAGCTCAAGTTATGAGATGGTTATCATTTGTAAATCAAGATATGGTTAATGCCTGGGTTGATTATGTATTTTATGCTAAGACTGAAGAATCTAAATTAAATGCATCAAATACTTTAGCAAATCAATTAGCTTATATTAATTCTGAATTAGCAACTAGAAAATATTTATCCTTAGATGAATATGTTACAGTTGCTGATGAGTATTTCTTTTCATGGTATAATGGATTCGCAGATGTTGTTGGTTCAATTACTTCTGAAAAGTATCCGTATTTGACAAAATGGCACGAGGCAATGAAAGCCAAAGACACTGTTGCTATTGCTCTTTCAAAGTTGTAAGTACCACTGAGTGGTATTGTTATTGTTATTATTTATTATTTATCATTATTTATTATTTACTTATGTACTCTATGTATCCAATACAGCAGTGGAATATGTGGCTAGCAGTAACAGCAGTAACAGCAACGATCCACACCTGCGCAGTGGCGGCTTCCATCCGAAGAGTTGCCGCTTTCGGCTACTCCGACAGCAGACGCCACACTTGCACACGTATAAATAGACACCGTTTTCCCAGTGTCTCTGGACTGATCAGAGGATGGCAGAGGTTCTTCTTGCTAACCATCAAACAAACAAACAATCAATCAATCCAACACTCACAGAAATGGCTAAAAACGGTACTATTTACATCTTAGAAGGTTCCTCAAGAGCTAATTGGCTCGGTAAACTCGCAAAGTTCCTCGATTTAGATTTTGATGTCGTCGAACCTAAATCTGTTGCTAATTTTAATGATGAATTCCCTCTTCATAAAATCCCAGCTATAGTTACCGATAAAGGTGTTAAAATCACTGAAGCTCTCGCAATTATTTATTATTTAATTGCAATTTCAAATAAAAAAGAACTTTATGGCTCAAATATTGATGAAACAACTCAAGTTATTAGATGGTTAGCATTCTTTAATCAAGATTTCCTTATCGGTTTAGGTACTTGGAGACGTTCAGTTAATGATGATGAAAAGGAAAAAAATTTATCAATTTTAAAATCTTATTTCGTTTATGTTGATAATGAATTAAAATCTAGAAAATATCTTGCCTTACCTGATAGAATTACTGTTGCTGATATCTTTACTTATAATATCTTAAAGAAAGTTAGTCTTACTTTACCTTTAACTGAATATCAATCTCTTTCTAAATGGTTGGCTGAAATTGAAACTCATCCAGTTTTTAAAAATTAATTTATTGTATAAGTTATTGTATAAGTTATTGACTAATTTGTACTATTATTTATTTATTTAATTACTTATTTATTTATAATTTGTGGTTTCGTTATCGGATCAACAACTAATGTAACCCCTTGTTTAAAATTAACCTTTACAATAGGTCCCATTCTAATATTTCTATTTAATAATCGCTTATTTCTTAATTCATTAATATCAGAATCAGTCGTTGGTTCAATATATCTATTTAATTGACCTGAATTAATTTTTTGAATTTCCTTCTTTAAATGTGTTTCTAATGATTTAATCTTAATAAAATTTAATAAAAATGATCTGATCTCTCTTATAGTCAGTCTAAATTTTAATATCATTTCAATACTATCTGTTGGATCATTAATTTTTGTTATACTACCTAATAATTGACTTAATCTAAATATTTGTTCATCACTTAATTCAATATCTTCAACAACATAATTTCTTAATGTTTCCTTTAGTGTACCACGTTTAAGTTCTGTACCTAATAATGATAATAATTCAATACAATTATCAACTTCATTCAACATTTTATTCCTATCAGTTAAATTAAATTTACGTTCTTTCCTAGCTAATTTATCATGTATTTTAGAATAATTAAAATCATCTAATGGATCAATACCAACATTAAATATTGATTGTGATGGTCCCTTATTACGTTCATGATCAACTAATTCAATATCAAATTTACCATTTATGGAATTCATTAATTTATTTAAATTACCATTACATAATTTCTCAAATTCTGAAATTTCATCATTTTCAATTTCATTCAAATTCATATTTTCAATAATATCTTTATGTCGTTCAATATCATTTATAATTTCAATAGTATATTGTTCAGGAATTGAATTTTTCAAATATTTATCAAAATTATAATTCGATTGTCCATTAATTGATTTACTTAATGATGATATTTCTAATCCAACTAATCCATGAATTCCACCTTTTTGAAAATTCTCTTTTCTATTTTCATTTCGACGTGAACGTACTCTTTTCCTACTAGGTTCTGCATCCTCCATTACTAGCAAGTTATGATGAAAAAAGAAACAATTATCATTATCAATTGAAAACAAAAAAACATTAATGATCATATTATATGTATACATTGACGCTCAATAAGGAAAGCGCACTCGTTTTGTTTACTATTTCGCAAGTTATTTGCTAGTTATTAACGGTTATTTCTCAGTTATTAACGGTTATTTCCTATTTGCTTTCCATTGGAACATCCTATATAGATTAAGTGATAGTTACAGAGACATCAACAAATGTCACTTAATCCAAAACATCGTTCTGGGAGTAGATCTTCATTCCATTTATCAGAAATCCCAGAAACTGTATTCAAATCACATAAAAAGCGGAATTTAAATTCAAATGATAATTTTTATAAACAAATATTATTTAGATTTCGATGGAAACAATTATTTATATTATATTTAACAATTTTCACCGTTATTCATTATTTTGAAAGAGTCAAACCATCTAATATTATTAAATCATGTATTTGGGAAAATTGGGAAAATTGGTCAAATAATAATGAAAATATTGAAATAAATCCACATCATTCAATTATAATTGGTGATCCACAAATTGTTGATGAATTTTCATATCCAACAAGAAATTGGATTCAATTATTTTTAACTAAATTATTTAGTGATAATTATCTTCATAGAAATCATAATTTATATAGCCAAATTTTAAATCCTGATAGTATTATATTTATTGGTGATTTATTTGATGGTGGTAGAGAATGGGAAGATTCAATTTGGTTAAATGAATATATTAGATTTAATAAAATATTCAATCCAATTTTAGGTATTAAACAATTTAGACAAATACCTGGTAATCATGATATTGGATTTGGTAATGGAATTAATTTTGAAAGATATTCAAGATTTAAATCATTTTTCGGTAATGCAGATGATGTTTTATTATTAGGAAATCATTCAATTGTTTTATTAGATACAGTTTCAATGTCATGTACAGATAATTTAAATATTAATAAATTATCAAATGATTTTGTGAAAACTTTCCAAAATTCAAATAATCCATATAAAAATTATCCAAGAATTGTATTCTCTCATGTACCACTTTATAGATTTACTGAATTACAATCTTGTAATTCAATTAGGGAATCAAAAAGAAATTTTCCAGTTGCAAGAGGTGAACAATATCAAACTGTTTTAGATTATGATATGAGTCAAAATATTCTTAATTGGATTAAACCAATTATGATTTTCTCTGGTGATGATCATGATTATTGTCATATTCGTCATCCATTTGGTAAAAATTATAGTAAAGATCCAAAAGATTATAAATTTAATAAAGGTGATCATCCAGGTAAAAAATATACTGATGAAATTACTGTTAAAACATCTTCAATGACTGGTGGAATTAAAAAACCTGCAATTCAATTATTAAGTATGTGGAATCCAATAAATAAACAAGATGAAAATTGGATTATTAATAATAAAGATTCATTAACAATTGATTCAGAGACAGCTAAAACTCATTTATGTTATTTACCATCTCCATTTCAACCATTAATTCATTATACTATCATATTAATTATTGGAATTTGGTGGATTTTTATTTGTACTGTTCAAATTGGATTTGGTAATAGTTTAAATTTAAAATTTTCTCAATATGTTAATAAAATTAAAAAAAATATTGAAAAATTATTTAAAAAGGATATTAAATCTATAGATTCTGATTATTTAAATATTAAAAATAATAATAAATTTGAAAAATATTTTAATAGTTTATTAGATTGGGAAATTGAACTTCAAACTGATTGGAAATCTTTTTTGATTAATACATTTGCTTATATATCTTTAATGTTTTTAACATTAATATGGTATATTAATTCTATTTAGTCTTTATATATATATATACAAATTATTATATACAACTGTTTACAATTTTTTTTATAATTTTTTTTTAAATCAGTTTATACTAAATTTAAACGATTGTATCTTCAGTATTACTGAATGTTAATTTTAATCCTGAAAGTTCAACAAAAAAAGTACTTATAAAAGCAGAATCAACAAATATTAATGATTTCATAATAAACATAGAAATAAAATCATCATCAATTGATTCAGCAACATGATTATTTGTATAATAAATTAATAATACTGTAAGTAATGTACATATTATTGAAATGTTCTTTCTTAAAAATATAAGTAATTCTAATTTATTATTATATTTAATATCATTAGTATTAAATAATAATAATTTCATACTTGATTTTAAAGTTACATTTGAATTTTTATTAATAGATTTATTATTCAAATTTGAAATAAAACTCATTTGAATTGACATGAAAATTGAAAATAATATGAATGCTTTTAAATGTGTTGATTCATTATCTTCGGAAGTTACATAAATAGAAACTAATAATGAAATTGATTTTCTAATCATAATTAAAAGATATGAAATTACAGAACCTAATTTATTTATATTAAAATTTAACCTTTTTTTATTTATTCCGGATAATCTTAAAAATTTTAAAAACAATTTAAGTCCGAATATTGAAATTAATTTAATTGTATTTGGTAAAAAAGATTTAATTCTTTGTAGCAAACCTTTTGAAGATGATAAGTTAGCATTACTATTATCATTTGCTGCTTTATAGTAAATCAAAGGAGAATATAAGAATATAAGTATGATTTGTAATCCAACATGTAACGCCAAAGATATTTTAAATATTGGATTGTTTGGTCTGAGTATAAACAATAAGAAAATAGAGCTTAAATCAACGATTTTCCAGTATTTTTCAACCTCATTAAGGGAGATAATAAAGCTGTGTCTATATTCAGACATTATCCTTGTCTTTTCCAAGCAGAATGGGTGATCTTACTAGTGTTAATATGGATGATAGTTTACACTTGCAAAGCAGAAACTTGACTGTATTACGCGTTAAACAAGCAAATGCTCAGCGCTCATCAAACAACAAAGGTGTCAGTAAAGTCTTATTATTCAATTCACTTTAATTGGCTCTACGGAGGCGTAGGTTGCATGTCTTCTTTACTCATCTGCACATTACAGGGTAGAAACCAACGAACAATGACAGAAGTAGAGAGAAAAGAGACAACAACAGCAGCAGCAACAGATACCGAGACAACATCAACAACAACCAACACATTAAATGATACAGAATCAATGGCATCTGTCATTACAAATAAAGAATTTTCTTATCCCAGCAGAATAAAAGAAATAATGGAAAGTCAAGGTGCAGGACTTGAAGTTGAAATTTTAGATGCATGTAAATCAAATGATTTACATACTCATCAAATTCAAGGATATGTTGTATATTTTATAAAATTTGGTCCAATTTCTGTTAAAAGGCGTTATAGTGAATTTGAAAGTTTACGGATTTGTTTAATTAAAGAATTTCCAACATTAATAATTCCACCAATACCAGAAAAGCAATCATTAAGATCCAATATTGCAATTACAACATCTAATTCATTAGGTTTAACAACTTCAACTTTAATTAATAATAGATCTGATAATAATCCAAGTAGTAATAGTAATCATAATAATAATAATACCCATATTAATAATAATCATCATCATAGTATTGAAAGAGATAGTAACAATGGATCAAAGAAAAATAATATTAATGATAATGATCCAATGACAAATTTAGTTGAATATCGTAAAAGAATGTTAGCTGCATTTATGAATAGATGTCTTAAAATTGAAAAAATTGCTAAATGTAATTTTTTTTTATATTTTTTAGATCCAGAAATTAATTTTTTAGATTATATTAATAATAAAGAAAATTCAATACTTTATAAAACATCAATTTATCAACTTTCACCATTAAATCCAATTGATAATTTAGAAAATCAATTATATTTAACAATGCCAATACCTTCATTATCAGATTTCCATCTTTTTAAAGAATTATCAGAAGAAGTACAATTTCAAAAATTTTTAAATTTTGAGACAAAATTTTTAAGATATGAAGTTTCCTTAAATAATATATCAAAAGTAAATAAAAGATTAATAAAACATTTTAATGAACTTTCAATTGAATTATCTGAATTAGGATCTAATTTTAATCAACTTTCATTATTACAAAATTCAAATTATATTGAACATATTGGTAAACTGTTTGAACAACATACATTACTTTTAAATAGTTTAACTGGATTTATTAATATTGGATTCCTTGATAAATTAATTGAACTGAAACATTTTAGTACAACTGCAAAAGAATTAATGGAATTTAATAGGAAAAAGATAATTCAATTTAAAATGATTGAAAAAGATTTATATAATACAAGATCAAAATATAAAAGATATGAAGCTGAAGAAATACGTATAAGGAAAATTGATGTTAAAATGAATAGTGCATTAAGGAGATCAAATGGGAATAATATTAATAGAGATAGTCCAGATACTGAGGAATATTTTGAACCTCCAATTACAGATGAAGAATTACAAACTGCATTATTTAGTAAAACAACTAAAAAGACAATGTATGGTAAAATACCAGGTGTTGGTAAATTAAATAATATATTTTTAAAATATGTTACAGATCCAAATCCAGATGAAACACGAAGGACTAAATTTTATAATTTAAAATTAAGATTATTTCAATTAGAGAGACAATATCAAATATCAGAGTCAGATTTAATAAAAGTAAATACGAGCGTTATGTCTGAACTTGAATCTTTCCATTTATGGTTTAAACAAGAACTTGTTTCTGTGTGTATGGTTTACAATACTTTTCTCCGAGATTATACGGGAAAGAGCCAGGAACCATGGTGTGAGGTCCAAAGTGAACACCGAGAGTCCTAATCATATAGAGTACTTGTTACTAATTGTGTAATGTATAGTGTAATACCTTTCGTCTTGATGAATATAAATTGTAATGTAGCAGTAGCAGTAGCAGCAGATACGTACAGGTGTGGCAGAAATCCGGGCATCGTCTCTTATCAAATAATAATTATTAATTAATTTAAAAAAAAATAAATAAAATAAAATAAATAATAAGCGGTAAATTAATTAATAAATTGCCCTTAGGCAAATAGGGGATTTCTTATGATAGCATTTCATAGTGGTTACTAACATATTTCTTTACTAGATCTATATGGAATACACCACACTCTATTATACAAACAACAACAACAACAAGATGAAGAAAGAAGAAACAGACTCAGTTCTTTCTGATCAGGAATCTGACGATTGGAATGTCATTTCTGAAGATTGGAAAGATTATGAAAAGAGTAATGCAGATATCACAACAACAACAACAGCAACAACAGATGAACACGATAAAACTGATCTTGCGCCACAAAAGGATTCCACAGTTAAGTCATCAGCAACATCTAATAACAAAGATAAAGAGAATATTGATTTGGATGCTACTTCAAATCCTATTGAAACCAAATCTGAAACGACAGTAAATGATAATATTCCTAACTCAGATACCAATATTTATAAACAATATATTTCAGATTTGAAAACAACGTTAATCAATACTAAAATTACTCAATCAGTTTTAATGAGATTTATTTGTTCCTTAATATTTATTTATTATGCAATTAATTTAACTAAAGATACTTATTATAATTATAGAATTAATAATATGATTGGTACAATTGATGATTTACCACTTGATCCAAAATATGTTGATTTGCATTTTAAAAAATGTAATACGATGTATTCATATTATGAAGATATTTTATTAAAATGTGTTGAATCAAATACTGATAACTCACAATGTCTGAATTCTTATTATAAATTAATTTCAAAAAGTGCTAAATTTTGTGATTGGAATCCAGATAAAATTTATGCTTTAAATAGTGTAAATATTGTTTGGAAAGGTAATATGGATTCATTTTTTAAATCAATTGGTAATTATGTTTCCAAAACAAGTTCCAAAAATGCTGAATATTTAAAACATTTACGTTCAAGTTGGAAACCAACTTTTGATAATATATATGAAAAGAGTATTAAAGCAGAGAAACAGATTGAGGAAGTCGTTTCCCAAAGTATTAAAGAAAATGAACTTGATAAAAAATTAGATCATTTTATCGATGGAAGTAAAGATGTTCTTTCATATGCTGGTAAACATTTAAAAGATGGTTCTACTGAAGCTTTTGAGGTTAGTAAAAAACTAGCATCAAATGTATTTGATGCTACTAACAAGCTATCTATCGATACATTAGAAGTTAGTAAAAAAATATCTTCAGAAGCATTTGATTTTAGTAAAAAATTATCTTTAGATGCTTTTGACGTTAGTAAAAAGCTATCTTCCAATGCTTATGAAATCAGCAAAAAACTTTCTGCTGATACAATTGATTTTACTGGTGAATATATTAATAGGGAAAATTTGGAAACTGCTCGGGAAAATGTTGTTTCTGCTTTTAAGGGATTATATTCCAAAATTTCTGGTTTATAACATTTATATACATATGTTTTTATTTGATTTGGTTTGATTTGGTTTGATTTTATTTCATTTTATTTAATTTTATTTTATTTTATTTTATTTTATTTAATTTTATTTTTTTTCATTCTATTCTATTTTACTTGATTTTATTTTGATTCTATCATATGGTGTTTTACTACATTGATTGATCACAAAGCTTTTACTCTCATATTGTTTCTCCAGTTTTTGGCTTTTTTTTATATTCGATTATTAACGCCTTTCATTTTATTTACCACAGTTTTTAATATATTTCTTTCTCTTATTACAAATATCTGTGAATCATTACTTATTCTATTATATACTTTTTTTTGCAATATTTAAACCTTTTGTATCGTAAACAGGTTGGATATCGTCTCTTTTGGAGATACTGTAATATGTAAAACATCATCTTCACTTTCTAAACTTTCAACAACATATTTATTTCTAGATATAATCCAACCACGTGCAATAACCAAAGTAACACCAGCCATGAAATAACATAAACCAACAAAAATTGATGCTGGTTGATATTGAGTTGGTGATATAGGTCCATCCTTTTTTAAAGCAACACCAATAATAGGTGATGCAAAACCAAATAAACCTGTTGAAACCCAACTAATTGACATTGCAATACCTAATTTTTTCAATCCAACAATCGATGCATTAATACCTGGAAGAGTTAACCAAATTGTACCCATTAAAGAGCCAACAAACATTGCAAATACAATTGCAGTTGCATAATTTCTACATGGAATCCACATTGCCCATGAAAAAATTGCAACTAACCATGATGCACAAATAGTAACATTAATTGGTCCGATTATATCTCCAATTTTACCCATTGTTGGTCTACCATAAATAATTCCAACAGCAACCATTGTTGAAACAATTGAAGCTTGATGACTTGAATAACCTAATGATCTTGTAAAATCTCCAAGATTATACATTAAAACAACATAACCAAATAATGTAAACATAATCCAAATAAATAAACATTGACAACCAAAATTTTTCCAAACTAAACGATCATAAACTTTATAAACTGGTTTAATTGAAGAATTTCTAGATTTAACTAAACATAAAGCTAAAATATTTAAACCAATACACATAATTGCTTGAGCTCTTAATGACCATCTAAATGTTCTATTCTTTAATAATCTATCTAAACCAATATTATAAACAATACCACCTAAACCTGAACCAGCAGCTTGAAATCCCATTGCAAAATTTCTTTTACCACCTGGACCACCTTTGAACCATTGTGGTACAATTGTAACATTTGCAACACAAATTAAACCCATTCCAACACCTGACATAACACCTTGAGTACAATAAATTTCCCATAATTTTGTTGAAAATGATGCAAGAATTGTTGCAACAAAGCAAATAATAATCCCTAAGAAAAGTGTTGGTTTAACACCAATAATACCAATAAGATAATTAATTAAAGGTGAAAAAGTTAAACCTGAACTAAATGCTAAACCACCAATAATTGCATATGAATATTTTGAACCATTTGTAAATATATCATTATTAAGATATTCTTCAAAATATAATGCATAAGCTGAATTTGCACCCCATGTATTGAAATTAAATAATGCACAACCAATAACTGATGTTAAACCCCAACCAGTAAATTTATCAGGAATTGCATCATTAATTTCCTTTATTGATTCAACTTTTTCTAATTTGAGAGTTTCTAAGTTTTCTTTTTCATTTATTATATCTTTACTATTACCAAATTGTTCAATATCATCTTGAAAATTTTTGTCAATCCCGATATTATTAATGTCTATTTTTTGAGAATCTAATGAAATTTGATCAATACTAATAGTATCCTGAGATTCTTGCATTTTGTTCATTAGAATTAAACGAAATATATCTAACACATTGGCTTTTTTATGAATAAAAGTTTTAGAATTCAATTGTTGGTTATTAAACTAGTTTGTGCCAATTTAGTTCTTATTTATATTCGCTTTGATTAGTAACACCGAATAAAAAACTTCTCTTAAAGTCGATGAAAATTTCCTTTTTCAGATTTTGGGTCCTATCTGAAAAAACCGGCGTACCGGATGCGGGTGAGATAAGTTTTACTATTTTAGGTTTTTAATTTCCAGACACATTTTTTTAATCTACAAATTTACCCTTAATGGATGAAATTTAGAAATATATATTAATTTATTAGATTATTAGATTATACATTATATTTTATTGTCAGCAATGATACCGATTATATATGTCATTCAAATTACAAATTATTTTAATTTTTATTATTATTATTATTTTTATTATTATCATTATTAGGGAATTCTGAATATAACCGATAAGCAATTTATTGAAATATTTTAAACTTTTTGGATTACAAACATATTTGATATTGTCTCTTTTGGAGATACTGTAATTTCCAATACATCATCTTCATTTTCAAGTTCTTCCTTCACATATTTATTTCTTGAAATTAACCAACCACGAACAACAATTAAAACAATACCAGCCATGAAATAACATAAACCAACAAAAATTGATGCTGGTTGATATTGTGTTGGTGATATAGGTCCATCCTTTTTTAAAGCAATACCAATAATAGGTGATGCAAAACCAAATAAACCAGATGCAATCCAACTAATTGACATTGCAATACCAAATTTTTTCAATCCAACAATAGATGCATTCATACTTGCCATTGTAAGCCAAATTGTACCCATTAAAGAACCAACAAACATTGCAAATACAATTGCAGTTGCATAATTTCTACATGGAATCCACATTGCCCAACAAAACAATGCAACTAACCATGATGCACAAATAGTAACATTAATTGGTCCGATTATATCTCCAACTCTACCAACAGATGGTCTACCATAAATAATTCCAACAGCAACCATTGTTGATACAATTGAAGCTTGATGACTTGAATAACCTAATGATCTTGTAAAATCTCCAAGATTATACATTAAAACAACATAACCAAATAATGTAAACATAATCCAAATAACTAAACATTGACAACCAAAATTTTTCCAAACTAAACGATCATAAACTTTATAAACTGGTTTAATTGAAGAATTTCTAGATTTAACTAAACATAAAGCTAAAATATTTAAACCAACACAAATAATCGCTTGAGCTCTTAATGACCATCTAAAAGTTTTCCTTTGCAATAATTTTTGTAAACCAATATTATAAATAATACCACCAAAACCTGAACCAGCAGCTTGAAATCCCATTGCAAAATTTCTTTTACCACCTGGACCACCTTTGAACCATTGTGGTACAATATTAACATTTGCAACACAAATCAAAGCCATTCCAACACCTGACATAACACCTTGAGTACAATAAATTTCCCATAATTTTGTTGAAAATGAAGCTAAAATAATTGCAGCAAAATAAATTAAAATACCAATAAAGATTGTTTGTTTAATACCAATTACACCAATCATAAAATTAATAACTGGTGAAAAGACTAAACCTGAACTAAATGCTAAACCACCAATAATTGCATAAGAATATTTTGTTGCACCATCGAAAATATTATGATTAAGATATTCTTCATAATATAATGCATAAGCTGAATTTGCACCCCATGTATTAAAATTAAATAATGCACAACCAATAACTGATGTTAAACCCCAACCAGTAAATTTATCAGGAATAGCATCATTTGTTGATTTGATTGAATCAATTCTTTCAAGTTGAAGATCATCAGATAAATTATCAATATCTTGATTACTAATAATTGTATCATTTAAATTACCAGAATATTGTTCAATATCTTCTTGAAAATCATTATTATTATTTTCGTAATCTTTATTAAGATCAATGATGTTTCTTTTATTAAAATCTAAAGAATTTTCTTCAATATTCATATTTTTTTTTTTCACTTTTCTTTACTGTTTTTTGTGTTTTTCTTCTTGTTGTGTTTATATTATGAAATATTATTCAATTATATTCATTTAAATTATAATAATTATTATTATAATTATTATTATTGTAATTATAATTCTAATTGTCAACCAAAAATCATTCAACAAGGGAAATTAACACTGTATTTGTAATAAACTTAGTCCGATATCCCAGAAACATGAAAGTTTCGGTGATTTGTTTGAAAAGGGTAATTTTAAAATGACTATTAAGTTTAATATAAAATCTTCAATCTCGCACTACGTACTACGTTCCTAATCGGGCAGCTTTTACTAGTATTTTAATTCCTTTAACCGAGAACAAACGAGTTTGAAGAGGACGGCGTTAAACAACAGTTACAGCCGAAACTGACATCGCCTATTGCCGTATTCGGCTAAACCCAGTCGGTTTTACATCTGTGCCGTCGATCGACGCAACGACTGCCAGCTGCTTACGTCAGCATCAACATGATTTTTTTTTTGATGAATATGTTATGTTATGTTATGTTGTGATAATTATAAGACAAACCCCGAGGTAAAACTATAACTCATAAGTAAAATAAATACATTTTTCTTTATATATATATGTGATAAAATAAAATAAAATAAAATAAAATAAAATAAAATAAAATAAAATAAAATAAAATAAAATAAAATAAAATAAAATAAAATAGATATTAATCAATAAATCAATTAAATATTTATTCATGTCTGCAAATCCAGGAAATTCAATTAAAGCATTAAGGGTAACACCACCAGAACGTGGATCCTTCCCATTAGATCATTTTGGTGATTGTAAAGATGAAATGACAAAATATATGAAATGTTTGAAATTAGTTAATAATGAAAATGCACCAAATTGTAGATTATTAGCTAAAAGTTATTTGAAATGTCGTATGGATAATGAATTAATGGATAAAGTTGATTGGAGAGATTTAGGATTACCAACTGATGAAGAAGAACAAGGAAAGAATTGAAAAAAAAAAATAAAGAATAGAAAGAAAAATAGAAAAATATCATCATTGTTAATAATATAAATATTTACTTGTACATATACACATATATATAAATAATTAAATAATAAAATCAAATAAAATTTTATTTTGTAATAAAGAATACGACAAAAGAAAACATAGGTATAAGATATATAATTTTATATATATATATATGTTATTCGTTGATTAAAATACAAAGAGGAAGAGGACAAATGAAGTATAATAGTAAAAGATCTAACTTCTTTCACCTCTTATACGCAAATCAAAATTTTGGAAAGTTTCAAGTGTTGTTTTCAAAATAATATATTGATGATTTGATAATTCAATAAGTTGCCTTCCAGAATTTAATAAAGTTGTATTTGTATTAATATCATTTAATAAACTTGATATTATTGAATAATTCACCATTGAAGAATCTGATTCTGTGTTATCAGGATTATCTATTTTAGTATTAATAATTTCTGATGATGACTCAGATAAATCATTATTTTTATTTTTATTTTCGGATAAGGATGTTGATGTTTCTGTTGTTTCTGTAGTTTCTGTTTTTGTTGGTAATGTTTCAGCCGTTGGTTCTTTTGTTGTTGTTGTTGTTTCTGTTGTTGTTGTTGTTGCTGCTGCTGGTTGCGCAAAGAAATTTGTATTATCTGATAAACTTGTTTCATTAACAGTTGATAAATCATCATTATTAATACTTTCGGTATTTTCAAAAATTTTAGGTTTTTTATTAATATGTTCATTATCCACACTATCAGTATTATTATCAATATTATTATTATTATTATTATTATTATTATTATTAATATTAACATTATTTTCAGCATTAAGAATAATATTTGAATCAGGATCAATATTTTGACAACCAGAATTTGAATTTGCATGTCTTAATAAAGCATCAGCTCTTGCAAATTGTTTATTACAAGATTTACAAATAAAAGGTTTTTCCCTTGTATGAGTTTTTTCATGTCTTTTTAAATCATATTGTCTTCTAAATTTTGATGTACAATGAAGACATTTAAATGGTTTTTCATTTGTATGAATTAAAGAATGAGATTTCAAATTATGCTTTCTTGTAAATGAATGATTACATAAATTACAAATATATTTCCTATCTTCATCAAAATCAGATTCTGATGGTGATTTAATTGGATTATTTTCAGAAATGTTATTAAAATTATTAGATGATTTTGTTGCTTGTAAAATTGCAACTGCAGCTGTATTATTATTCATATTGTGATGATAGGACTGCGATTGTTGTTGTTGTTGTTGTTGTTGTTGTTGTTGTTGATCAATGAGATGTGAAGAGGAACAGGATAGTAAACAATAAACACAGCTGTTATTGCTTCGCCACAAATTGCGCAAGTAAAGGAGTGTTGTGTTGAGCGTTGAGGAACCACAGTAATCAGTTAGTAGAGCTCCACTGATCATATATATATATTTCATTTGTTTCATTTATTTCTTTGTTTCGTTTCAGCTGCTTTTAGTGTGGCGAACATCTAGTGTTGCGGGAGGCGTCGATCGACGCACGCGGCTGACCGGCATGTGCGTCGATCGACGCCGTCTGGAATGAATGCTCAGCAGCAAAAACTCAAAATTGAAAATTCGAGTGGCAAATTAGTTTTTAATTTGTAAATGCTGACAACGTGCTGTGCAAACTTCAGCAGTTAAGCTGATAGTACGAATATCCAATATCACTTACAGAACAATACAGTACATTACAGTACATTCACCACATACAGGAGTTTACTCTACATCTACATGTTGTTGCCCCTCTCTCTCTTCGACTTACCACTTCTTCAACTCACTACCCACAATAAGAAAAGACATCATACTAGGCTACTCCCCAACCCCCCACAGTCTCCCACTTCCTCCCTTAAAGAAAGTTAAAGGCGGGCATTGTTTACCTCATTCTTAACAAACTACAATTTTTGATAAGATAAAAGAAAGAACAAATAACAAATAAATAGATAAAATGATGGCAGCTACTACTGCTACTGCAGCTGCTTCTGCTTCTGCTAATACTACTTCTTTAAATTACAATAGAAAGAGATTATTATCTAATGGTTCATCAAATTCAAATACAACAAAACCTCAATTAATTCCAAAAAAGCAACATTTTTCTTCAAATTCAATTAATAATGAAGTCATTAATTTAGATTCTGATGATGATGATTATATTTTTAATAATAATAATAGTAATAATAAAACCCATCATAATTCCGAAAATGATATCATGAATAATAATAGTGATGAAATTGATTTAGATGATCTTGATGATTATAATTACAACAACAACAACAACAATAGTAATAATATATTTTCAGATATTTCATCACATGATTTTAATAATATTAGCACTGATGATGATCATGATGATCATAATAATTTTTTTCAAACCTTTCAATTCGATAATAAAGATAATTTTCATTCTCAGTCAAAAAATTATCAAGATCTTGGTACTTTCTCTGATGGTATGAATGATAGTTATGATGAAGATAATGATGTTTTTAATTATAATAATTATCATAATTATAATGATTCAAATTTAACTAATAACGAAGACCATAACCGTGACAATAGTTCAAATACTGATGATGAAAATCTTGATTATGAAACATTTAATGATCAAGAAGAAAATGCAATTGATGATGAAAATTTAGATGATGGTAATAGTTACTCTGAATATTTTCAAAAAAATCATTCAAAAAATGTAACTAGACATTTAAGTTTTACAAATCCAATTAATAATTTAGTTAATAGATTTTTAAAAAAATCAAATTTATCAACATCAATTAACAAAAATGTTTTATCACCACCTAAATCGAAAAAGACAAAATTAAGAACAAAATCTTTACCTCAACTTGCTTATGCAAAATTAACTTATTCTCCAGCTTTAGATGTTGATGAAGTAAATATGAAAATTGGTGATATTAAAGCTTCTCTAATAAATCATCATAATCCAAATTATACTTATAAACAAAAATCAAATAATAAACGTTATAATAATTTAAGAAAATTTTCCTTTAATCAAGGTAATAAATCTTCAACTTCTTCAAAACCTTCATTTTCTTCAACTTCAAATTCTTCAGCAACAAGTTCATATGATGAAAAATATCTTAATAATTCAAATAAAGAAATTATCTTCAATAATAATATTAATAATAATAATAATAATATTAATAATAATAATAATAATATTAATAATGAAAATGAAGAAGATAATAATTATGATGATGAAGATGGTTATTATATTGTTAAAAATGGTGCACCATTTGCAAATGGTAGATTTATAATTAAAAAATTATTAGGTCAAGGTACATTTGGTAAAGTTGTTAAAGCTTATGATAATGAAAGTAAAACTCATGTTGCAATTAAAATAATTAAATCAATCAAAAAATATAGAGAAGCTTCAAAAATTGAATTAAGAGTTTTAACAATGTTAAAAAAACATGATCCAATTAATAAATTTCAATGTATTCATTTAAGAGAATGTTTTGATTATAGAAATCATATTTGTATTGTAACTGATTTATTAAAAATTTCACTTTATGATTTTATGGATAAAAATCAATTTTTACCATTTCCTGGTTCTCATATTCAAGCAATGTCAAAACAATTATTAAGATCAGTTGCATTTTTACATGATTTAAATTTAATTCATACTGATTTAAAACCTGAAAATATATTAATTAAAGATTCATCATATATTAAAAAACCTTATCAAAAATTAAATGATGAAACTAATAATAATAATAATAGCAATAATAATGAGAAAATTTTACTTCGTAAAATTTTAAAAGATCCAAAAATTTATACAATTGATTTTGGTTCTGCAATTTTTGAAGATGAATATCATTCATCAATAATTTCAACAAGACATTATAGAGCACCAGAAATTATACTTGGAATTGGTTGGTCTTTCCCATGTGATATTTGGTCTGTTGGATCTATTTTAATTGAATTATTAACAGGTGATGCATTATTTAAAACTCATGAAAATGAACAACATTTAGCAATGATGGAAAAGGTAATTGGTAAACCAGTTGATTTAAAAATGGTTAGACAATGTATTATGCTATATAAAAATAATAATAAAAATAATTCAAGTAATAGATTTGATAGTTCAATTGTTAATGCATTTTCTAAAAAATCAGGTAAATTAGAATTCCCAAAATCTTCGACTGAAAAGAAACTTATTCAAGAAGTTGAACAATTAAAATCAATTGAAGATTTAGTTGAAGAAAAAATTGGATTTAAATTTAATTTATCAATGTCAATTAAAGATTCAATTTCATTTTTTAATATTGAATCAAATCAAAAAGATAATTATATTTTTTGGTATTATTATATTGATTTAGTAAAGAAAATGTTGGTTTTTAATCCTGATGATAGAATCACTGCAAGGGAAGCATTAAATCATAAGTGGTTTCAATTAGGTATTTTAGATGATGGTATTTAATATTATCATGTGATTTTTATTATTATTGCTTGGTTTTTGTGTGTTTTTTTTGTGCTTTTTATTTTTTTTGTCTGATTTCCTCTTATTTTTTATTTTTCACATTTATGTTTGGGATTAACTTTGTGTACATTTTTATTTTTTTTTCAATTGTATTTTAGTATCCAGTTGATGATGATATTTTTATTTATTTATTTACTTATTGAATTATTTGGGTTTCCTCTCTAATATCATCTTTATCATTCTTGGATTATTGTATTTTAATTTATTTTATTTCTTTCAAATTATATATATACACATAATATATATGTTTTCCCTTTTTCGATGGCTATTTTTAATCTCTCTTTGGTGATATTTATCAATTCTTTTATAGTTTATAATAATTATAGTAAAAATATAAACACTATATATATGGGAAAAAAAAGCAATAAACCAGAATCATAGGAAAGCTGTCAGATTCTCCCGGTCAGTTCCAGATCGATCGATCGATGTCAAAAGTCAAAGCTGAGAGTTGTCAACAATTTCAAGTTTTCAAGGCGGTGCACGCAATGAGGGTTTGGAAATACTTTATATAATAATTTATTGACACGTGACCTTGTGTTTTTTAAAATTATGTTGCGCTGATGGATGATGATGACGATGACGATAATACACCATCACGGTTTTCTTAGCATATATATATCATAACAGTACAATATACTGAAGAGGTACAATTTAATTAATTTATATCATGGGTAATTTACTGTTCAGATCCATGAATATAAAGTAAGCTTGTTTAAAATGTGTGTCAAAAATAGCTCAAAAAAATAACAATAAATAAGGTAATAGTTAATGGTTAATGGTTAATGTAATGGTTAATAGTTAATACATAATTATTTGTCGTTTCGATTAGACACTAAAGACATTAAGATATTGACATTGTATATATATTCAAAAAAAGCATGATAATCAAACCAATTTAAAAAGTCAAGTCACAAAAAATGATCAGTTATCAAATCATACATGTGTTAATTTATTGCTTTATTACTACTTTGGGACAATTTGCGAGGTATCGCCTATCTCCGAATGTTTTTACTTTTTACGGTATATTACCGAGCATATACTATTTCCGAACACAAACAAAAGTAGATAAAATATCAAAACATCGAAGTTTATCGAAGTTAAGAAATCTGATTAAATCTTACCTTTTTACACATCTTAAATTTGTTTATTTAATGTTCTAAAATTCCTGTTCAAAAAACAATTATGATATATATATGATATTCACTTTGATGGTTAAATCATATCATGACATTGTATTTCATTTATTTTATTTATTTTTTGTTAATACAACTAACAAATGTCAGATAGTCAGCTTGAAAAGCAAGTTCCAAAGGAACTTGAAATGCAAAAACGTTGGTTTACATTTTTATTTACAAAATCAATTCCTCCAGTACCAACAGATGAAGAAAGAAAGATTTTCCCTGAAAGAAAATCAAATCCATTATCTCAATTTATGTTTTTATGGATGAATCCAATTTTAATTACTGGTTATAAAAGAACTTTACAATATGAAGATACTTGGAAATTAGATCATAATCAACAAGTTGATACATTATATAATAAATTTATTTCTAATTTAACAAAATTAAAATTAAAAAATGGTAATAATAAAGTTACATCATTAATGCTTTTAAAATCACTTCATAATACTTTATTATTTGATATTTGGTTTTCATTACTTTTTAAAGCATTAGCAGATATTGCATCATCAACTTCACCATTATTATTGAAAAGACTTACTAATTTTGTTGAAAATACTTCAAATATTGAAAATGTTTATTATGGTAAAGGTGCAGGTTATGCAGTTGGTTGTGCATTATTAATCTTCTTTAATGGTGTTTCATTAAATTATTCTTTTTATCGTGCTGCTGTTTTAGGTTCAAAAGTTAGAGTTATATTAACTAGAACATTAATGGAAAAATCATTTACAGTTGATTCAAATGGTTTTCATAAATTTCCTTCAAGTCGTATAAATTCAATTATGAGTACTGATTTAAGTAGAGTTGATATGGGAGTTATGTTAACAATAATTGTTGTTTTTATTATAATTCCAATTGCAATATCTGTTGCTTTATTAATTGTTAATATTGGTGTTTCTGCTCTTGCTGGTTTAGCAACATTTGTTTTAATGTTTGTAATTTTAGGTTTATCATTTAAAACATTAGTTAAATTAAGAGAAAAAGCTTCAAAATTTACAGATATAAGAGTTAATTTAACAAAAGAATTTTTAAAAAATTTTAAAATGATTAAACTTTATAGTTGGGAAAATTCTTATAATCAACGTATTGAAGATTCAAGAAATAATGAAATTAAATTAACATTAAATATGCAAACGATTAAAAATATATTAATGTCAATTGCAGTTGCATTACCAAATTTTTCATCAATGGTAGCATTTTTAACAGTTTCAAAAGTTTCACCGAGTAGATCTTCTGGTGATATTTTTGCTTCATTAACATTATTTCAAGGTATTGCTGTTGCATTTTTTAATTTACCATTAGCAATTGGTGGTGCTGCAAATGTTAAAGTTGCTTTTGAAAGAGTTTCTGAATTTCTTTCATGTGATGACTTTGATGTTGAAGAATATAAATTAAAAACTATTGATGATAAAAATATTGCAATTAAAGTTGAAAATGCTGATTTTGAATGGAAATCTTTTGATAATGATAATGATGAAGAAGAAAAAGATGATCATAAAGTTAAAAAAGAAGTTTTCATTCAAACTGAAAACAAAGATTCTACTTCATTATCTTCTGATAATATTGAATCTACATCTGTTAAAAGTTTAAAAAACATTAATTTTGAAATCTCAAAAGGTGAATTTATTATTGTTACTGGTTCAATTGGTAGTGGTAAATCATCTTTATTATATGCATTATCTGGTTTAATGGAACTTACTAATGGTGAAATTTATGTTAATTATAATCATATTATATGTGGTAATTCATGGATTAAAAATGATACAATTAGAGATAATATTATATTTGGTTCATTATATGATGAAAAAAAATATAAAAGTATTATAGATGCATGTTGTTTAAATCAAGATTTTAAACAATTTTCAGGTGGTGATTTAACAGAAGTTGGTGAAAGAGGTGTTACATTATCTGGTGGACAAAAGGCAAGAATTTGTTTAGCTAGAAGTATTTATGCTGATAAAGATATTTTATATTTAGATGACGTTCTCAGTGCTGTTGATGCAAAAGTTGGTAAACATATAGTCAATGAATGTATCTGTGGTTTATTAAAAGGTAAAACTGTTATTTTAGCAACTCATCATATTGATTTAGCAAATAAAGCTGATAGAATAATTTTTATGAATGGTGATGGTACTTTAGAAATTGGTAAAATTAATGAATTAAAATCTGAATTTCCAAAAATTAATGTTTTTTTTAGTAGTAAAGCAATTGTTGAAATTACTAAAAATGAAAATATTAATTCTATTCCAACTGTTGAAGAAGAAAATAATAAAGAAGTTGATATTCTTAATGATTCTAAAATTATTCGTATTATTGGTGATGAAGAAAAAGCAGTTAATAATATTTCATTTGATGTTTATAAGACTTTCCATAATTTAGGAGCTGGTATTCTTGGTCCATTTTTTCTTCCATTATTATTAACATTAATTATATTTTCAACATTTTCAACATATTTTTCAAATGTATGGTTATCATATTGGATTGAAGATCATTTTAAAAATAAAAGTTATGGATTTTATGTTGGTCTTTATGTTTTTTATAATATAATGTATGCAATATTTTCTGCAATTGAATTTATTATTTTAGGTTATTTTTGTGTTACAGCTTCAAAAAAATTAAATTTAAGAGCAATTAAAAAAGTTTTACATGCTCCAGTTGCCTTTATGGATGTTTCACCATTAGGTAGAGTTTTAAATAGATTTACAAAAGATACTGATGTTTTAGATAATGAAATTATTGATCAAGTGAGAACAGCAATTTATCCATTAAGTATGATGGTAGGTACAATTATTCTTTGTATTATTTATCTTCCATGGTTTGCAATTGCTGTTCCAATATTATTATTTTTATATATTTTCCTCACGTGTTATTATCAAGCATCAAGTAGAGAATTAAAAAGAGTTGAAGCAATTAGAAGATCATTTGTATTTACACATTTTAATGAATCATTAGAAGGATTAGATACTATTAAAGCATATAATAGGAAAGAAGATTTTATTAATATATTAAATAAATTAATGGATGATAATAATGAAGTTTATTTTTTAACTTGGGCAATTCAAAGATGGTTAGGTAGTGGATTTTCAATTATTACAATTTTATTCATTTTAATTATTGCATTGTTATGTTGTTTTAGAGTATTTAGTATTAATGCTGCATCGACAGGTTTATTATTAAGTTATGCAATTAGTATTCCAAGTTATTTATCATTATCTGTTAGATGTTTAGCACAAATTGAAACTGAATTTAATTCTGTTGAAAGATTAAATTTTTATTCAAAAGAATTAGTTCAAGAAGCTGCATATGAAAAACCTGAAATTGATTCAAAATTAATTAATTGGCCATATAATGGTAATATTGAATTTAAAAATGTTAATTTAAAATATAGACCTGAATTACCATATGTTATTAAAAATTTAAATTTAACTATAAAAGGTAATGAAAAAGTTGGATTTTGTGGTAGAACAGGTGCAGGTAAATCAACATTTATGACATGTCTTTATAGATTAACTGAATTTGAAGGTTTAATTAAAATTGATAATGAAAATATTCAAAATATTGGATTACATAAATTAAGAAGTAGTATGACAATAATTCCACAAGATCCAGTTTTATTTTATGGTAATATCAGAAGTAATCTTGATCCATTTAATGAATATGATGATGATCAGTTATGGGATTCATTAGTAATTTCTGGTTTAATTGAAAAAGATTTATTAGATAATGTTAAAATTCAAAAGAAAAATGATAGAGATTATCATAAATTTCATTTAGATAGAGATGTCGAAGATAATGGTAGTAATTTTTCATTAGGTGAAAGACAATTAATTGCATTAGCTAGAGCATTAGTTAAAAAGACAAAAATTTTAATTTTAGATGAAGCTACATCAAGTGTTGATTATATTACAGATAATAAAATTCAAGAAACTATTTCAACTCATTTTAAGGATTGTACTATACTTTCAATTGCACATAGATTGAAAACAATATTATCATTTGATCGTATTGTTGTTATGGACAACGGTGAAATTATTCAGTTTGATGAACCTAAGAAATTGTATGAAGATGTGAATGGTATGTTCAGAACATTATGTGAACAATCCGGGATTGATGAGTCTGATTTTGCTTAATTTAGTTAGTTAGTGTTTAATTCATTTATATTATAATGTGTATTTCCTAATATTTCATAGTATTTCATAATATTTCATTATGCGTTAAAATGCGTCGGAAAGAAAGAAGAAAGCCATAGTAATTGCCATGCACAGCAAATTCCTCGGAATTCGTGCAACAATCGGATTGATTGACAACGGAGACGGTTGATAAAGCTATAAAGTGGAACAATTGCTGTTTTCTCTACGTCTGCTGCTTTCTTCTTGGCTTCCATCCAAGTGGGTCCATTTCACCGCTTTCATCCAGCATGAGTCATCAGAAAATTGCTGCTTACAACTTCTTTAAAGGACATCCTTCAACGGAATTACTCCCAACTGTGGAGTTATTACAAGCTTCACAAACTGTATTGACTAAATTTAATAAAACTCTTGCAAATTATGATGGTCGTAGTAATACACATCCACTTAATTATGGACCAGATTTAGGTAATCTTGAAATTAGAAGTTTAATTGCACAATGGAATGACAGGGTATTTAATAAAAAGGAAAAGACAAATCCAGACTGTTTTAATTTAACTAATGGTGCTTCATTTGGATTGATGAATATTTTATTACAATGTACTGCACCATTTAATAATATTACAAAACGTGTATTTATGATATCACCAACATATTTTTTAATTAATGCTGTTTTTATTGATAATGGATTTGCAAATAAATTAACTGCAATTGAAGAATTTGAAAATGGTGAAATTGATATTAAAAAATTAGAATTTGAATTAGAGAAAATTGAATCTGAAAATCCATCAAAAAGTCCAATTACAAAAGATGATATTTTAGAAAAATATGATCCTAATAGACCACTTAAAAAAATTTATAATTATGTTCTTTATCTTGTACCAACATTTTCAAATCCAAAAGGTGGTACATTATCATATGAAACAAAATTAAAATTAATTCAAATTGCTAGAAAATATAATATGTTAATTATTTGTGATGATGTTTATGATTTACTTGATTTTTCAGCTTGTGAAGAAGGTCATGAATATCATAAAAAAATGATAACAATTGATAGAGAAACATTACCAAAGGATGAAAAATTTGGTAATGTTATATCAAATGCTACATTTTCAAAATTACTTGGAGCTGGTTTAAGAACGGGTTGGCAAGAAACTGCAACTCCAGAATTAGCTAATTTATTATCTTCAGGTGGTGCAAATTTATCTGGTGGTACACCAGGTCATTTAAATACTGTTATTATTGGAGAATTGCTCAAATCTGGTGAAATTGATAATATAATTTCTGGTTTAAATAAAATATACAGTGAAAGGGCAGAAGCTTTAAAAATAGCCATTAAACAATATATGCCAGCTGGAACTGTCATTTCTCCTGTTGATGGTGGTTATTTTTCTTGGGTTACATTACCAGATCAATACGATAATAAGAAAATCGCCGAAGAATGTTCGAATCGTGGTGTTATCCTTGCAACTGGAGATAATTTCGAAGTTACTGGAGATCCTCTTGGATGGGGGGAACATGGTGTCCGTGTTTCCATCAGTTATCTGGATGTAGACAAAATCAGAGAAGGCATCAAGATCTGGGGACAAGTTTGCAAGTTGTACCAAACAAACAAATGAACTGTAGATGTGTAATGTGTAACTAATAACTGTTTAACTAACTAATAAATAACCACCAGCGTTAAAACTGAAATTATCAAAACAGTGAGAAACACGTTTTTCACGTTTCTTTGAGTTGAACTGACACGATTCATTATGGATAATGGATGGTTGGAAAGAACATCAGAGTAGGACATAACTGGTTCATCCGGATACATATCCTGTCTAACTATCATATATATATCATATCACACTACTGACATGCTGATCGATCTGGCCCCGGTGTTGCTGGCACTCCCAACACTTTTTGTGTCTCAGACATTGACAATATCTGACACATTGGATAAAACTAATAATTCAATTACACGACATTTGATGTTACTTTTCTGTCAATCTGCCTTGATGGCATCATTATCACTTATTTGTATAATGGTTCTTTTTAAAATCCTTTCAGTTAAAGGAAATTCAGAGATTCAAAGGAATAATGATGATTCAATAAATAGTTCTTCAATTAATAACATAATTTATTTATGGATACCAGTAATATTCTTATTTTTATCGTGTAATTACATGGGATTATTAAGATTTATATCATTATTTACAATATGCCAGTTGTTAAACTCAAAATCAAAAAAAACTTCAACACATCGTTCATTTCAAATAGAAAATAATTATAACGTTTCAAATAATGGAGTTCTTACTTTATTTTATAGAAAATACCAAATTTACATTTTATATGGATTTTCTTTTATATTTGATTGTTTTAATGACTATTATTTTGATTCAGAAAAATTATCAAGTCATATTTTTGGTTATATATTATTCATTATTCCTTTATTAACATTAACATCAAATATATTAAATGATAACATCTTATCAAATTCAACACAAATTAATAATAATATTAAATTACATTCAATAATAATATTATTAGCAATATCAAAAATTACATATTCATATTTTGATATTTATAATTATAAAATGTTATTTGTTGCAATTGGATCTATGATAATATTGATTTTTAGTCAATTTGAAAATAAAAATTTGAATAAATTGAAAATTGAAAATTTAATTAAAGATATTGTAAGTACAGATTTATTAGTTCAATATTATAAATTAAATTATATTATATTAAATTTTTTCATTCTTGTAATTAGTTTTCTTAATGAAAGTGTAGATCCAAATTTCACTTTTATTGATTTTTTTAAAAAATTCTTCAAAAATAATATTCTTAGCTTTACATTTAACATAATTATACTTTTCACTATTCATATTGAAACTGAACCAATATTAAATGATGAAA